>CABHPP010116231.1:0-49672 GCA_902168425.1 Peromyscus attwateri
ATACTCTAGCTTGTGTTGTCAAATATGTAGAATAATTACTATCTCTTATATATTATTTATGCTACTGCTTATATATAGGTGGCAATCAAATGCATGTTTCTATTTTCCAATGTTACCAGTACAAATACAAGATGACAGTAAGTGAAAGAACTTTAAAAATTCTTTAAAAGTCAATTATATTCCTGTGATACACATTAGCTATTATATATTTATGTATTTCCCTAAGAGTAATGAAAACATATTTAACCAAATAGTGGGCAAATATTTATCATAGCCAAATAGTCAAATGTCCATCAGCACACAACTAGATAAATAGTATTGAGTGAAATACAACTATTGAGTGAAATACAACTCAATAATGATAATAAATTGGTTGCTTATAGAAACAACAAAGTAGGCAACCCACAAAATCAATATGGTGAGTGAAAGAAGGCAGACACAAAAACATGCATCTTGTATGACTGTACACAATTTCTAAAACTGTATAGACAGAATTAAAATCATTATCTTCAAGGGACAATTGTAGGTATTTTCTAAAGTTGGATTCTGGAAGTGCAAACATTTGAAAATTCTTGAATGATGCATTTACAATGAATGTATTTCATAGTATGTGCTTCACTAAACAGAAAAAATATATCTAGACTCAATTCTCCCTCTATAATGTATACCATAACCTGTTAGCAATTTCGGCATAAGATGTATCTCAAAAATACTTCAAATATATGAAACAAAATTATATATTCCCATTGTAAGCGCCTCCAAATTAGGTTTCTAGATTCATATTTCTATAGTACCACTATACAGAAACTTACTTAAGCCAGTGACAGACTTTTTTTCTAGAATACTGCAGCTGTTTACTTCTCTATTCAGGCTATCAACAGACATCATCAATCATTTCACTTGAATGTCTGTTGAACTCATCAGCTGTGTTCACTATTTTACTTTTCATCTCATGGTCAGAATTACTCAAACCTTCATCCTTCTAAGGCTTCATCATTTGGAAATTTTTATTGTTTAAGGTGTCTTGACTGGCCAGAGACTAATGGTGTTTTACAATAATGTAACAAACAAACAGTATATTTACTTTGTAAATATATGTATTTGGTGTACTCTGATGCCATGGAACAAAAGTACAAAAGGAGACATTATAAACTATTCATTATAATTAACCATTTAAAATATTGAACAATAGTTATAGTACTTAGTAATCCTCATTATGAGTATTCCCAAGGACTACAAAAGCCCAGTTGCTCTGAAAGGCTGGTTGGAGTAGCAGGTAGAAGTTGTGCATTTCAAGGTCTCTTGCTCAGCCATCTCCTCATCATTGAATTTGAATATCAGTTTACTCTAGTATTGTGATAAATATCCCACAGCCCTTGGACCCTCCAGCTAGACTTCAAAATTTGGTTTGTGGTTACTTTCAAGGACAGTGTTTCAACTCATTGAAATCAATGACTTTTGGGTGGAAATGTCTCTAAAATAAGCATCTGAATGGAAAGTTACTGTTAGACTGAGGTTGATATGATCTAGGTTAGAGGAAGGAGAACATTTTCTCTATGATAATTAGAACTCCAATTTTTCTGGGATTAGAATTAATGGCATTTCTAGCTCTGTAAGCCAAGATAGGGTCAAGCTAGCACTAAATCTATATACTCATCCTTTTGAAATTGCTTTATTTCTTCATCTACGAAGTATTTACTTTAGTGATAATCTACACAAAATGATTTTTCGAGAAAAACACTCCTGAATTTTCACTTCATTCATGATTTTAGGCACCATTAAATGATGTCTGCTTTCACTTAGGGCTGACAACCCATCTGCAGCTTGAGCCCACCCTGCTATTTTCCTTTGACTCATTTTCTAGATGTGCTCAGCCACGTAACCAACTGCCTCTTACTCTTTCACAATTTGTACCTCAGATTCAAGCAAGTTTTGTCTTTACTGATTACAAACTTATTTTCTTTCTTCTACCCTATGCTTTCTTAGTTCTGACAATATGTGTACTGACTCACTCAGGCAGCATGCCTTTTGGTCATAATGAGCACGACTTCCTTAAACTGCACCCCTGACTTTTTATTCCTTTATTCCTAGTGTATTACAAGGAACTGAGCTACACTCACTATGATGGGGCAATGTTCAATTGAATGCAGTGATAGGTTTGAAGAAGATCCTCCATTAACATTCAATATGATGACTATATGTCTGTAATATCTTTTTCTACTCTGAAAAATAAATAATTATTAACTGAGTTTGTAAAAATCTTTTTGATACTTCTTTTGTAAAAAGCTACATTATAAGAGATTCAATGTGACAGCTAACTTAGTTGAACACTCAAGATACTGATTTTCAAGTTATTTGAAATGGATTTTTCAAGTTATTTTTTTCCTTTTCTTAGTAATTGGCTCTAAACATGTAATTTTGTTTTGTTTCTACAAATATAGTGGACTTCAAAAATAGTTCTTTTGGTTTGGACAGCAAGTTCTTTCTATATGATGCAAGAATCCATCAAAGATGAAAATGCTCAAGGCTTCTGGGGTTTCTTCATTAGAAAATAGCTTTTGAAAAGATGACACACAGTGATACAAAACAACAGTTTTCCCATGGAAATTTGCTTTGAGTAAAATTATAGTTTACTTTCTGTTTTCCACAACTGATTTTATTTTTACTTTTGTAGAAAGTGATTTTTGTCCCCTCAAATGAGAAACAGACTTAATTTTTAAGTTTTAAAATTGTCTTATGTGAAATTTAAGAAAAACAGAAAGGCATAAAGAAAAATATTATCTCTTAGTGAATTCTACTTACTCTCATTCTCAGTGAGAATGTTCAGCTAATAGTGCATCTTTTTAAGTTACTTAATATTTCCTATGATTATGTCATTATCTTGACAGAATGGGTGAAGATGTTTCGATTTCTATGGACTACACTATCTTTTAAAACTAATTTTTGTTATATTTTACATATTTGTTGATTACAAATACAAATTCTACAGAACAATATATAGAAGCAAATGTTAATTTCATATTGTTTCCATACTTTCCCCCTTAATAAATTGTCATTTTAAACAGTTTTCACTTACCTTTTTCTTCATTTTGTTTTTTCTTATTTGACCATTAAATTATATTTATTTGACAACGTTTTTATGTTTTAAGATTATATTTCTCCCTTTCCTTTTCTCCCTCCAACTCCTCCATGCACTCCACCTTGCACTCTCACAGACTGATGGCCTCTTATTCTTTAATATGATATATACATATTCTTTTTTTTTTTTTTTGGTTTTTCGAGAGAGGGTTCCTCTGTGTAGCTTTGCGCCTCTCCTGGAACTCACTTGGTAGCCCAGGCTGGCCTCGAACTCACAGAGATCCACCTGGCTCTGCCTCCCGAGTGCTGGGATTAAAGGCGTGCGCCACCACCGCCCGGCCGATATTCTTAATACATAAGCACAACCTACTTAGTCTGTACAATGTAATCTATATATATAGGATCTCAGAGATGACCACTACTGATCCATCAAAAAATGCATATGGCATGTGGACAGAGAATTCTCACAAAAAGAAATTAAAATGGCTAAGAAATACCTTAAAACATTCATCATCTTTGGAATTTCATCTTACTCCAGCTAGAATGGCAAAATCAACAAGATAAGTGACAGAAAATGCTGAAGAGGATGTGGAGAAAAGGGAACCTCTATTAACTTTTGATGGGATTGCAAACTGATCCATCCACCTTGGAAATCAATATGGAGATTCTCAAAAAAAGAAATCTCCCATATGACCAACTGTACCACTGTCTGGCATATTCCCAAAAGACTCAAAATACTACTACTACTCCACAGAGACTTGCCCAACAGTTTCATTGCTCTTCTATTCACAATAGCTGGGAAATAGAAACAAACTAGAAGTCCTTAAATTGACTAATGGATAATGAAAACGTGGTATAGATACACTATAGGAGTCTCTCCAACTGTAAAAAAAAAATGAAATAATGAAAATTTCATAAGCCAGATCCAGAGAGAGAAGTGCCATATGTTCTCTTTCATCTGCAGTTCTGAGCTCCAAGTCTTCAGACAAGAATATATAACCCAGAGTAATTGCAGAAACCAGCAAAGTATAAGGGTACTGTATTGACTAGTTTATATTGTAAAATTGATATTAATGTGTGATTTTGGGGAAGAACAAGAAAGGAAAGGTTATGGTTTCTGATGGTTTGAATAAGAATGGCAGCCACAGGCTCATAGATTTGAATGCTTGGTCTCAGTATTTGAATGCATTGGGAGGTGTGGCCTTGTTAGAAGTGTGTTATTTAGGGAGGGATTTGAGGTTTCAAAAACCCATGCCAAGCCCTGAGTCTCTTTTCCTACTATCTGTGAATCCAGATATAGAACTCTTGGCTAATTCTCTAGCACCATCTCTGCCTGTATGCCACCACACTTTCTGCCATGACAATAATGGACTAAACCTCTAAAACTGTAAGCAAACTCCAATTTAATGCTTTGGTTTATAAGAGTTGCTGTGTTCGTGGTGTCTCTTCATGACAATAGAACACTGATTAGGGCAGAAGCTGGTACCAGCAATGAGGTATTGCTGTGACAAACCTGGACATTCTGCAAGTTGGTAGATTGTTGACTTTGGGATTTTGAATTAGGAAAGCAGGTAAATGCTTTAAGTGGGGCTTAATGGACCATACTAGTAGGAGTATGGAAAAAAGTGTTGCTAAGTGCAATGTAGATTATGATGGCCCAGCTCAAGAAATATCAGAGGAGAAGAATATTATTAAGTGGCCTAGAAACCATTCTTGTGGTATTCTGGTGGAAATGTGTGTTGTACAATATTTAAGGTGTGCTACATTTGTTTATTCTGTAAAATATTTGTTTAATGATGCAAAGATGTGTTGTTGCATTCTTTTATGTTGCATTTGTTTAACTCTGTGAATCTGTGTTACTTTGCCTGTCTAAAACACCTGATTGGTCTAATAAAGAGCTGAATATCTAGGCAGGAGAGAGGATAGGTGGGGCTGCCAGGTAGAAAGAATAAATAGGAAGAGAAATGTAGGTTTGGGAGAAGAACAAAAAGAGGGAGGAGCAAGACAAAGAGACAAAGAGGAGGACACAGAAGCCAGACACCCAACCACACAAACAGCCATGGAGAAAGAAGGAAAGAAAGGTATATAGAATAGAGAAAGGTAAAAGCCCAGAGGTAAAAGGTAAACAGGTTAATTTAAGAAAAGCTGGCTAGAAATAAGTCAAGCTAAGGCTGGGCACTCATAAGCAAGAATAAGTCTCAGAGTATTTATTTGGGAGCTGGGTGGTGTGCCCCCAGAAGAGTAAAACAAGAACTGTAGAGAGCTGCGTGGAGCCACACCCTGAAATTGACACTGGCTTCCGCCCTCTGCCCTCCCGACGGCGAGTGCTCTCTGTGAAAACAATTCCTTATTTGGGCATGGCTGGAATGGTATGTGGCTTGTGCACACGTGGACCAATGGACAGCGCCCACGTAGCTGTCTGGGATTGGTAGCCCAGGCCTATTTAAGGGCTGGGAGGGGCTTACCCGGGGAGAGACGGCGTTTGTAAAAGGTCCTGAATAAACCGCAGAAAGAAGAGCTCGGTGTTGAGTCTTCCTTGCTGGTCGAGGTGGGTGCGACAAGTGGTGGCCCGTACGGGAACCCTCCCTCCATCTCTCCGTGGAGCTCAGAACTTTCTGTGGTCAGGGTGGTACCGGTAAGTCCCAAGTAAGGTGGGATCCGCAGTGAAGCGGGACAAGAAAATAGTCGCACCTGTCAGTAGATAGGGAAGGAGCAGGAGAAAGCCGCTGCTGACCAGTGTGCTGAACTCCGGAGCTCCGTGGACGCTTGGAGCAAAAGTGAAACTAAAAGGCTGGGGCTGTCCAGCAAAGGCTCCGAGAAGCCTCTTAGTATAAAAAGGGAAAGGATATACAAGGATGGGCGCTTCCTCCTCGCACCTAATATTTCTGGCTCTAAATGAGCTGTTTCTGTCAAAGAAGCTGAAAATCAAGAAAAGCACCATAGAAAGATTCTTAACTGAATGTGATGTTATTGCCCCTTGGTTCGCGGTTTCTGGTAGTCTTACGGTGTCCTCCTGGGAGAAACTGGGACGAGACTTGGACTTTGCCGCAGAGCAGGGCACACTTAGACATGGAGTTAGACCAGTGTGGAAATTGATAAGAGGCTGTTTGGAAGATCAAAGGTGTAGTGAAGCAGTTGAGAATGGCCAGGCTGCACTTGAGGTACTGCAGGAAGAAAGGTCAGAAAAGGCCATGTCGGAGAGATCGGGGTCTGTAGAGAATGCTTCTACAAGCTTGTATTCTAGCCTCTCTGAGCTGGAGAATGCAAGTACTTCTGATCTCTCGGATTCCATCCTAGATGACGAGGATGTGGAATCATTATGTGAGTCATTACAGAGGGTGAAGATTAGAAAGAAAAGAAAAGACAGGGAAAGGCATAAGCAGAAACAAAAGAGAAATCATGGGTATGTTATACCCTCTGCTCCCCCACCATGTTCTGGGGTGATAACACCAGAAGCAGGAGCATATTTTAACCCCAATGTCTGGAGGGAAGTTAGAACAGAGATGCAGGTAGCATTTCCGGTGTTTCAGAATGCTCAAGATTAAAGGTATCATGAGCCTTTAGACTTCAAAATCATCAAGTCCTTGGCAGAATCGGTCCGCACATATGGCATAACAGCCTCATTTACAGTGGCCCAGGTAGAAGCTTTGCGTAGGTTTGCTATGACACCATCAGACTCAAGTTTTCCGAGTCTAAGATGCCTCCATTACATGGATGACATACTTCTAGCAGCTAGAGAGGAGAGCATTTTACAAGAGGCATATTGTTCACTCATTGATTGCTTGAAGGGAAAAGGCTTTTGTATTGCCCCCGAAATGGTACAGCAAAGTAAGGTTGTTAATTATTTAGGTTCCAAGATAACTAATCATCATGTTCTGCCTCAGAAGGTAGAATTAAGGAAGGACCATCTTTGCACTTTAAATGATTTCCAAAAGTTATTAGGAGATATAAATTGGATTAGAGGAAGCTTGAAGATGAGCAATTATGAATTAAAACCATTATATGATATCTTGGTTAGAGTCACCCAGGTAATTGACCAATGAAGCTTGGGAAGTTTTGAGGAAATTAGAGGATAGGTTACAGGAGGCTCTCCTTCAAAGAGTACAAAATGAAAATGACATTACCTTATGCATTTTACCTACATTTTCACAACCTACTGGGCTTTTATGGCAGAAAGGACCCTTGCTATGGGTCCATACAAAAATTTCACCTGCGAAGTCTATTGAATATTATCCTACCGCTGTGGCGTTACTTGCACAGCAAGGTATTCAGCAATGTTTATCACATTTTGGAACATCTCCCAAAACATTGATTGTTCCTTATGATTCTAGTTAAGTCCAAGTATTGTGTGCTGCCATAGATGATTGGGCAATATTGCGCTGCACCTTTACAGGGCAAATAGATTGCCATTACCCTAAACACCCATTAATAAGTTTTTTCAAAGAACATCCAGTGGTCTTTCCTAAGATAACCTCTATGAAGCCTTTGATAGGAGTTAGCACAATATTTACAGATGGATCAAAAACAGGATGTGGTGCTTATATGATAGACTCTCAAAAACCAGTAAAACATCAGTTCTTGCCAGGAGCACCACAGAAAGTGGAATTGCTTATAGTGCTGGAGGTTTTTAAGGCCTGTCCTTTTCCTTTTAATTTGGTTTCTGACTCTTGCTATGTGGTGAATTCCTTAAAAGGCCTAGAATGTGCTGGGCCTATAAAGGCCTCCAGCTCAGTTGGGTCTTTATTTTTACAATTGCAACAATTAATTTGGCAACGAACATCCCCATTCTTTGCCCAGCATATATGGGCGCACACTGGATTGCCTGGACCCTTGTCAGAAGGCAATAATGTAGTAGATCAGTGCACCCAGCAAGAGTGGATGTTTCTTGTCTCTGCTATACAAAGAGCATATGATTTCCATAAAACATTTCATATCAACGCAAGGGCCTTACAACAGAAATTTTCCATCTCCCGAGCAGATGCACGAAAGGTTGTTTTAGGTTGTTCTCAGTGTGTTATCTATCATCATCCTCCTGGTTTAGGAGTCAATCCTCGAGGCTTGCTTCCACTAAGAATATGGCAAATGGATGTTACCCATATTCCAGAATTTGGCCGTGTCAAATACATTCATGTGTCCGTTGATACCTGTTCTGGGATAACTCATGCCTCACCATTGACGGGAGAAAAGGCATCTAATGTCATTGCCCATTGCCTCGAAGCATGGGCAGCCTGGGGAAAACCACGGCAACTTAAAACAGATAATGGACCTGCCTACGCAGGTAAAAAGTTTGCCTCCTTTTGCCAACAAATGGATGTACAACTTATACATGGCCTGCCTTACAATCCACAAGGTCAAGGCATAGTGGAACGTGCCCATCGCATGTTAAAAGAAATCTTGCAAAAACAAAAAGGCGGAATAGGCCACGGCCATACCCCAAAAGAAAGAATATCCCTTGCCTTATTCACTATCAGTTTTTTAAATTTGGACATTCATAATCAATCTGCTGTGGATAGACATCAAGATCCGCAAAGCCCCAACAAGGGCATGGTACGGTGGAAGGACGTGTTAACAGGCATCTGGCATGGACCAGATCCCGTGCTGACATGGGCACGAGGTTCTGTTTGTGTTTTTCCTCAGGACCAGCAAGACCCAGTGTGGGTACCAGAGAGACTAACCAGAAAGGTCCAGGGTAAGAAAGATGATGCTGCCAATGATAAAGAGGATACTGGTGATGGCCCTGATGATGCTCCTGATATGTCAGCAAGGAAAGATGGAGTTGAGATGGGGAATTATGGTGATATTTTCTTTGTACCAAAATGTTATTTGTATGTTAATAAATAAAGTTGCCTGGGGGTCAGAGCTATTAGCAAGCCATAGAAAAGCAGGGCAGTGGTGGTGTACATTTGTGATCACAGCACCTGGTAGACAGAGCTAGGTAAGTCTATGTGTGTTCAAGGATACAGCCAGCATTGGATACACATGCCTTTAATCTCATTACCAACCATAGAACACCTGGAAGTCTATACAGACAGGCTGTAATGAGGCAGTCCTGTGGTTGGGTTTACAACCAATGAGAAGGCAGAACAGAGACTATATAAAGACTTTAACACAGGAAGTACCAGCTCCTTCGGAGAGGTAGGACCACTGCAGGAGGAAGGGTAAGGTTTTGGCTCTTAGCTCTGACCTCTTGGCTTTCTTCTTTGCATTGGTTCTGTGTTTCTTATTTATACGATGGTTGGTTACATCTACAGGGAATACTGTCGGTATTCCCAAGACCCCTACCGATATGCCATGAATCATCTGAAAAAGTGGGCGGGATTAGGACCCCTAGCAGGCTTACTGGTGCTTGCCTCCCTAGCATGCTTGTGGTGCATTTGTCGCATCTGAGTCTTACAGCGTCGCAATGCAGCCATGATTACCCAGGCCTTTACAGCCCTTGAGGCAGGACAGTCTCCCCAGGCCTGGTTGGCCACCTTAAAGGACTATTGAGCACAGGATGCGAGGCATGCGCACTGCACTTGAGGCCAAGGTATACTGTCCTCAAGAAGAGCAAGTCTGATTGCATGTGGGTTGGTACCCTAACTCCCACCTCTGTGAAAAGGGGTATCAAACGGGTCTAGTGTTCTCTGGGTGGATGACACCTGGATAAACATTAGTACAAGTTCTATTGTAACAGAGATCGGACCACTACTCTTGCCTGGTGCTTTGCAAAACAAAAAGGGGGAACTGTAGAGAGCTGCGTGGAGCTGCACCCTGAAATTGACACTGGCTTCCGCCCTCCACCTTCCCGATGGCGAGTGCTCTCTGTGAAAAGAACTCCTTATTTGGGCATGGCTGGAATGGTATGTGGCTTGTGCACGCGTGGACCAATGGACAGCTCCCACGTAGCTGTCTGGGATTGGTAGCCCAGGCCTATTTAAGGGCTGGGAGGGGCTTACCCAGAGAGAGACGACGTTTGTAAAAGGTCCTGAATAAACCGCAGAAAGAAGAGCTCGGTGTTGAGTCTTCCTTGCTGGTTGAGGTGGGTGCGACAAAGAACTACTGCTACAAATGTGGTTGCTTTCTGCTCTTGTGCAAAAATTATGCCTGAAGCTAAATTTAAGAGTCTTGGTTTAACAGCTCTGGCAGAAGAGATTTCAAGATAGCTTAGTATCAACTCTTTTATGTAGTTATTAGTAGCCACTCGTATGGAGTTCTATAATGAAAAGGGACAAACTGAGAAAGGAAAAATACAAAATGTACAGTTTGAGGATAAAAGGAGCACTGGTAAGTGTAGGTAAGTCTAATGGAGCTAAGTCCAGTACTCAACAAGATAAAACATTTAAAGAAAAGACTGATGCTAAATGGAACAAAGAGATTGGTGATTTCAGGGTGAAGACCCCACCCATCTAAGTGGTAATGGAAGGGAAGACCCTGCCCAGATAAGTGTAAGCTGTGAATGAAATTATCAACAACAGAGAGCTGATTCAAATGAAAGAGGGGGCCAAGTTCCAGCTCCAGCAAGCAGAAGGATTTGGCAGCTTTGGACATGTGATTTTTGGATTTAGAGTCAATACAAGAAAGTGGTTGTGGAATCTCTCTTCATGGCTAAGGAAAGCCACTGAGGCCAGGCAAGTGGCAGGGGTGTCCCTGCATGGAGACCCAGAAAAGCTATAACATGAAGCTGTGAAAGTGACTCTTGGATTTCATTGGAGACCCTAAAATGTTGGAGATACCAGATTTATGGAATATCTGCCAAGGAAAGCTACAGACTGGGTATGGAAGTAGCTCAAGGGAGAGAGAAGCATGTTGTAGTTAACAAAGCTGAAAGAAGAGCTCTTTGGCAGCAGACATGGAGATGCAGAGTTTGGAGTTTTCCCTACTGGCTTTCAGATTTGCTTTGGGCCAGTATTTCTTTGTTATGTTCCTTTTTCTTTCTTTTGAAATGGTAATGTATGTGCTGTGTCAGTATATGTTGGGGGTATATGATCTGCTTTTTCATCTTGATTTTATGGAGGGTTAAAGTTAAGAGATTGCTGTGTATAGTTGGAAATTTTCCTGTGTCCCAGCCGACCAGCAGTCAGGACAAATCTCTCCCATTCATATGGCCATTAGGTCAGGCTTATTACTGACTAGCTCTTACACTTAAATTAACCCATAATTCTTATTTATGTTTAGCCACGTGGCTTGATACCTTTTCTCAGTTCTGCCTTGTCATCTTGCTTCCTCTGTGTTTGTCTGGTGACTCTTCACTCTGTCCTTCCTCTTCCCAGAATTCTCCTCTTTGCTTGCCCCACCTATACTTCCTGCCTGGCTACTGGCCAATCAGCATTTTATTTATCAACCAATCAGAGCAACACATATTAACAGCATACAGAATGATATCCCACAGCAGCTGTGAGTCTCACAAGAGACTTTGCACTTTGAAGTTATGAACAAATGATGAGACTGTGATAGACTATGAGGAGTTTGGAAGTTGGGCTGAGTATATTTTTGCATTATGATGTGGCTACGAGCCTATGGGGGCCAGAGAGTGGATGTGGTGGTGTGAATAAGAATAGTCTCCATAGGCTTATAGTTTGAGTCCTTGGTCACCAGAGAGTGGCACTATTTGAGTGGATTAGAAGGAGTGACCTTGTTGGAGTGAGTGTGTTACTGGGAGCAGGCTTTGAGGTTTCTAAAGCTCATTCCAAGCCCAAAATCTCTCTTCCCATTTCCTGTGGATCTGTATGTGGAACTTTCATCCACTTCTTTAGCACCATGTCTGCCTGTGTATGGCCGTGCTTCCCATTATGGTGATAATGGACTAAACCTCTGAAACTGTAAGCAAACTCCAATTAAATTCTTTTTTTGATAAGAGTTGCTGTGTTCATGGTGTCTCTTCATGGCAATAATAGAACATTCATGAAGACATGACTTGACAATGATATGTTTGTGTGCCAAGTTGACAAAGGGTCAATTGTATTGGCTAGTTTTCTATCAACTTAACAAAAGCTAGAGTTACCTGAAAAGAAATAACCTCAATTGAGAAAATGCCTCCATAAGATCCAGCTGTAAGGTATTTTCTTAATTAATGATTGATGGGAGAGGACCTAGCCTATTGTGGGTTGTCTCATCCCTGGGCTAGTGGTCATAGGTGTTATAAGAAGGCAGGTTGTGCAGGTCACGAGGAGTAAGCCAGTAAGCATAACTTCTCCATGGCCTCTGCATCAGCTCCTAGATCCAGGTTCCTGTCCTTTTTGAATTCCTATCCTGACTTCCTTTGGTGATGAACAGTGATAGGGAAGTGTAAACCAAATAAATTCTTTCCTCCCTAAATTGCTTTCAGTTATGGGGTTTCATCACAGCAATGATAACCCTAACTAAAACAGGTTCTGTTATGAGGGATGGAGCAAAACCAAGGGGAATAACAGGGTACAAGTGTTCTGAAAAAGGAAATATGGAAAATAGGGAAGAGCTTTAATTAGTGAGCAGGAAGGGAGATAAATATAGAAGAAGGAAAGGGGGTAAAAAACAGTAAGGATATCTGAGAAAGTCATAAGGAGTTATGCATTTAAAAATCTACTTAAAAATGCATACAGCATATGTAAGACTATGTATACATAGACATATATAGTTTAAATGAAATTTTCTCACCTGGGCTAACAATGTTTCCCCAAAGAAGCCCTAGACTATCTAATAGAAACCCCAATACTAGGCATGAGAAACCCCCTTTTGAGTTGTTTGGCTAGGGTTATTCAAGAGACTCCCAAAACATTGTAGGCTATTAATGTTGTCATTAGTTACACCCTAGAGGTGGAAGATACATCCCTATTACTTGATATATCATGTACTTTGGACACAGGACCTGGAGGATCAGTGTTGGGTCTGACCTAAAAGCCCCCTCCCTGAAGGGGGTACCAGAAAGTACCATGAAAGCTTCAAAAGAAGAGAAGCAACCAATAGTCTTTTCTTGATATGATGCCTATTGAACCACAACAATAACTGGCATGGTAAGATAAACTTAATGTTGTAATAGTGGCACACATACATTGCCAGCAACCAACAACTCCTAGTTGGATATGCCATTTGGAAAGAATATTTTATTAATTATTTGAACATTTCATAGATATTTTGGTCATAGGCACCTCTCCCCCAACTTCTAGATCCACCCCCACCTTCCTCTCCACCCATTCTATATCTGTTTGTGTTTTCATGGTCTTTATTCTGGTATTTATTCATATCCTCTTTGAGTTCCTTGAACATATTTGTGGCTGTTGTTTTGAAATTATTGTCTTATACAATGTCTAAATTGCTTTATACCAGAAATATGATAGGGTTGGTAATTTCTGGAGGAAATATATTATCTTGGTTATAAGTTTTTGTGGTTTTGCAATGGAAACTAGGCATCTGGAGTTATATTTTTGGTACTATTTTTTGGTATGGATATCTGGTTTTTGTTGAGTGTGTGTTTGGAGGACTGAATCAGTTCTAAAGGAAGATTTTGGGTGGTAGGATCTAGAAGGCACAGTTGAAGTGTCTGATGTTCCATGGAGGTGGGGTGCAGGATATTACACAATCCTCAGATGGAGTTTCATGAGTTAGATGTCAAGTGGGGGGATTCCTATTTTGGTTCAGGGTTCAAGATGCTACACAGCTCAGGTGTATTCTGGTGGATGGAATGGCAGGCTGGACTTAGGAGACCCTATGTGGGTTCCTGATTGTAGGTCCCTAGGCTGAGCTATGGTTTGGGTATCGGATGCATGGGTGAACATGATAGGTCATGAAAATCACCTCAGAACATAGCATAACATAAAGCTCCTCCTCCCATTTATTGTTGCATAATACTTGTTTTTTATTGATGTACCAGTTTATTTCTCTAGTTCTGTACTTACATATGACTCTCCTATTGCTTGTAGTTTATTGGTGTAATGGTATAATAAATTACTTGGTGAACATAAGATTTTGTATGTTTCTGAGTTAAATAAAGAAATAGCAAGAGTTACTGCTGCACACTTTTATTTGGTTTCAGATAAGGCACTTTGAAGGGATATTGATTTTAGTTCTTGCTTCTGGCCATAGTAGAATCTGTACTTGTACACAATCTTCTAAGTTGTCTTTTCAAAAACCATTTATTGCAATTTTAATTAGTCTAATACTAAACCATGAAAATTTTAAGTATATTTTCAAATATACTTTGAGATATTTTATTTTTATTTTAATTGTGTGTGTGTTTGTGCATGTGAGCACAATACTCACAAGCATCAGAAGAGGGCATAGGATCCACTGGGGCTGGAGTTACAAGCAGTTGTGAGTGGCCTAATGTGGATGCTAGGAACCAAACTCAGGTCCTCTGAAAGAGAAGTACAAGCTCTGAACTGCTGAGCCACCTCTCCAGCTGTCAGATATACCTTTGAATACGTGATTTCAAAAGAACTGTTGATACTTGGTCTTACCACCAAAGGAAGTCATTGCTGTACATTAAAGGAAAAAAAGGCTGACAGCCAAGAAAGACTGGGTGTTCTTTTCTGTTATTCAGATTTTCTTTCTTTTGTCTGTAGTCCTGAGATTTGAGTGACCAGGTCATTGAACAGAACAGTAAGTTGTCCTAGAAAAAATATACACCCCAAGCTTGCAAGAAGATTAATGTACCAGAAAGAAAAAGTCCTTTATAATGAGATACGCTTGCTATTGATGCTGCTGGTGGTATTTTAGGCCATTCTGGGCATTGTCTTTCCTGTAAAGACAACTGTTTGGGAAATTGTATCTAGGTCAGATGGTGGCTAAGTGAGCTTGGCATCTTAAGGTTTCAGGAAAATGACACAGAGATAAAAATCCAAGACAGGCTCATGTCCTCCTGTGGCAGAAACACCACTTTCCTGATTCTGCAGAATGAAGATCCCTCATTTTCTTCCAAAATTCAGTTACAATTTTCCTTTAACTTTTGCTAACATCAGTGTCCACCTGAAAGGATCTCCAATTATTGAAAAGGCTTGAAACTGAATGGTTCAGTAGAACAGAACTTTACAATCTCAATAAACTAATTTATGTAATTAGGAGAGGAAGTTCTATGTACACACTGGTGATTTTTTTCAATAGTGATAGGTAGAGAGTGAATCCAACATTTTGTCATTCTAGAACAACCTATAAGAAAAACCAGTGAAAATACTATGATTGAAAGAAGAAGTGTAAAAGAATGAAAACAAACAAACAAACAAACAAACAAAAAAACAACGAAGTAGTCTCAAACCTGAGGAGGCTTATTTAAGATAAAAAAGAAACCATTTAGAGAAATCTGAACTGAAGGTACATACTAATTTGTGCCTTCTGTGAAGAATTTTCTTCATTCCAAATAGTGGCTTTCATTTTTAATGACTTTTCTTTATTTATGACTGCACTTCAAAGCATCTATTTTGAATTGATTTGATCGTTCTTTTTTTCTTCTCTCTTTTCCTTCCTTCACTAATGTCAGTGCACTGTTTACCTTGTCAGGCACTAACACTATCCTTAGTTCTTTTTTTTCTGAGAATGTGATGTGTATAAAGAAAACAACTGTTGTCTAATTTCATTAAGAGAGTATTTCAGATTATATTGCTAAGTACATTAAATATATGTTTATGTCATCTATTTAGCAAATTTAGAGTCCACATACTCTCTGTGTAGGACAGAGGAACTGTAGTATCAGCTATAAGAGGAAAAGAATTATTTCTAATAATAACCATGATAACATTATTATGGAAAATGTCATATTATTTGTTAAAGTCTTTGATCTTTTGCATATATTGACATATTCTCAAAAATTCTGTGCTTCAGCATAGTGACTACAAAGTATATTTAGAGGTGTGCTTGGCACGATCTGATGAATTTTTAGTTGAAGTTATTATAAATAAATCATTTGCTTTTTCTAGCTTCTAAGTTTTATTTCTGATAAACACAAAGCTGCACCTTACCAATCTGTGAGATGAAAAATATATGTTATCTGTTCCTATATTCCCATGATTCTGCTTGGCTTTTGATGGTGCCCAATTTTGTGAAGCATCAGTTGAATAATTTCTCTTCATAGTCTATCTGAAAGAGGTTTTTAAATTTCATTTGTAGAAGAAGAGACACTGCTAATTGTAGTTTTTCTTTGAAAAAGTACCTTATTTGCTCACTGAACTGCTACAAATTTTTGGTTATGTGCTATCACTAAGATACCACACACTTGAAAAATGAAATTGTGTGGCAGTTAATTAATGCTTCATTTGGATTTCAACAACTATGTCAATAGAAGGTGCTCTATACAGAAAGATGTGCACTGAATGAATGAAATGAGCAAGATTCCATGCCTTGTAGATGGCAGGTAATGAGAAAAGCTCTGATATTCAGTAAAAAATTTCTATTCTGGTTAGGAAATAATAAATGATGAGATGCTCAGTTGGGTGCTGTGGAGAAGACAGTAAAGTTATTTTCTCTCTTCTAGGAGCTTTAAACTGACAAGAGACGAGAAATTACAAAATTAACTGTCATATACCACAATATATGCTCAATTACAAAAAGTTACAGAGATAGTAGCAGAGTTACTGGAAAATATTTTTCCTGCATGAAAAAAATGAGAAAAAGGCTTTAAGAGAGGGCTAGAAATGAAGAGGAGGGTTCTATAATTTGAAATGAATAAGTAGAGAAGACGTTGTTGAAAAATAATTCAACAAATGAAACAATGGAATATAAGCCAAGTAAGGAACTCTGAATACAAGTAAGAGCTCTGTTTTCTAAAGAATATATATGTGAAATATTGAATCTATATGAAATAAATGAAATATTGTTCAGGTCTTGTTTCTTGTCTTAGAGGACAGCAGCCAGTATTTTATGATTTTGCAAGTGCTGTGTATCAGAAAGGGAAATTGCTGTTATGGACTTGCTAAGAGGTTATAAATTGATACATTTTGTCAAATTTCTATTCTGTATCACTTGGTAAGGAAGAAGATTACTATTCTTTGTATGTGTGCTGAATCACACTGGTACATTTGAATGTTGAATTGGCCTTGCATTTCAAGGATGTGTCTCATTAGTGAGGTGCTACTTTTTTGTATGTTGCTGATTTCCTTTATTTTTAGTGTCAACAATATTCCATGTGTCCTAAATGCCTAGAATATGGTCAGTTTTTAATAAAGAATATATGTTTCCAAAGAATATTCATATTGTTTAAGTTGTCCAAGACGTTTTATATATATACTCATGACATCATTCAAAAAACCTCCCATGCTGTGGTAGTTTGGCTCCTATAAGCTCATAGGGAGTGGCACTGTTAGGAGGTGTGGTTTTATTGGAGGGGGTACGGTCTTGTTGGAGGAAAGACCATATGGGGGTGGGCTTTGAGGTTTCCTATGCTCAGGATACTGCCCAATGAGTCAGTCAACTTCCTGTTGCCTCTGAGTCAAGATGTAGGACTCTCAGCTCCAGCACCATGTCTGCCTGCATGCTGCCATGCCCCCCACCATGATGATGATGGAATGAACCTCTGAAACTGTAAGCAAGCCCCCTCAGTTAAACGCTTTCATTTTTAAGAGATACCATGGTCATGGTGTCTCTTTACAGCAATAAAAACCTAACTAAGACACCTGCCTTGTAATTTTTTGTGTTTTGTCAGAGGTTCATTAAAAGTTTTATTAATGTGGATTTGTTTATATATTCTTATACTTCTGCTATCTTTTGTTTAGTGTATCTTATAGCCATTATACTTTGAAATAGATGAGATGTAAAATCACTATAATTTACTGTAACATTAAACCATTTATTTTTTCTGATTCTAATTTAACTCTGATAATGTCTTCAATTTGAAGCCATTTTTCCCCAAACATTTATACAGATATAGCACTTTTCTTTTTAAATATTTTTCTTCTTATTAAAATTATTTATATTACACCAGTTGCATTAGAGTCCATTTTATACATACTAAATATAACCAATAGCATATAGCTTCACATTCTTTGAAAACTGGGTGCTTCCTGAAACCATGCTATACAGTGTACATATAAACTATTTCCACTATCCTCTAGCATTCAAGTGAGTCCTCTGTCACTTTGGATCTTGGTGGAACATGATATCCTGTCATTGCTTTCTAGTTTCTTAAGAGTTCATGTAATTGGAATCATAAAAAATATCAATACGACTTTTGAATACTGTTGTATAAGGGAGATTTTGGCTTGTTATGTGAGATGATCAGTACCATTGCATGAGTCAGTAATAAGTTGCCAAATGGTGTCTCGATAGATATATCACATTTTTGTCCAATTATCTATTGATAAACATTTGAACTCACTGGAATTTTTGGTATTCCAAATAAAACTTTCAGGAACATTCTTAAACTAGTATTTGTATAATGTATAGGCATATCTTGAGTAGAATTATAGGACATATACTTTAGGAAAATCAAAGGGGTTGTTTAGAATGTGTAGTACAGCAGTTCTCAGCCTGTGGGTCATGACCCCTTGGGTCAAATGAGCTTTTCATGGGGGTTGCCTACGACCGATGGAAAACAGATATTTATAGTACAATTCAGAACAGTAGCAAAATTACAGTTATGGAGTAGTAATGAAAGTAATTGTATGGTTTGGGTCACCACAACATGGGGGACTATATTAAAGGGTCACAGCATTAGGAAGGTTGAGAACCACTGTTATAGTATTTTTTGTGTGTCTGTTCTACATGTACTTAATGAATAATAATGCTGATAATTTTTCTATGTTTTTATTAACTACTCACACATATTTTTGTTGTACTAAAACATTTTATCTTTAATAATTTTTTCTTATTTCTTATTGAATTATGTGAGTTCTAAAAATAAAATTCATATTTAAATTTTATGACAGTTAATTGACTTTACAATATTTTTGTCTAGACATTAATTTGATCTTTATTAGTCATGGATTTTCAATGGCAGAAGTTTTAAACTTTGATTTATCAACTTTTTTGTTATGGTCCGTGGTTGTCTTACTTACCCCAGAAATCAGTGACTACTCAAAAATTTAGATATTTTCTTTTATATTCTCTTCTTGAAGTTATATAATTTTAGCTTTTACCTTCATTTATATCATTCATTTTAAGGTAAGTATTTTTTAAATTGCATATTACTTGGTAAGATTTGAGATTTATTTATTTTTCCTGATGAGGATCTAGTGAGTGTCTTAGCAGTCATTTTTGAGAGTAAATCTTTATTCAAAAGATGTTTTGTCTTCTGTGTGTACGTAAAGTATACCAATATGCATTATTCTTTTTCTAACTTTTTTCATTGATATATAGACTAATTTTCTTCAATCCTATCATCATTGATTGCTTAAATATTTCATCTTTGTCTTCTTTTTTCTGAGTGCTTTTTTTGTAGGTTCTATTAGGGAACGCAGCTTCTTACATATCTTTGACTGAAGGCCAGCCCTCCTCTACTTGGGAAGGTCATCCTTTAACCTCACATGCAGCTTCAGGAGGGACACACTAGGTGAGGTGAGGGAGGAAGAGGACATTCACTGAAGTAGCCAAATCTGCAGAATCATCCCTCATGACCAATGGGGCAGGGCAGATGTCTGCAGTCACCCTTACATCCTGTCTTATGTTTTGGAAAAATGGAGCTATAATGCAGGTTTCTGTTCCAGTTGAAAAAGTCAGCAGTAACCCTTCTGCCATTTGCCTATTTGCTACAGATTCCATGTGGCAGGAAAGATGTGCCCACTGATAGAATAATGACACAACTATTTTATTTTGTAAACCAACCTATTTCCTGATTGGATTTGAGGCCCTCTCTACAAACAAATGCCTTATGCTTTAAACCTGGTCAAAATCCTATGGCTAGAGAGGTCACAGGATCAAGGGGAGAATGTATTACTGATGTTTTGCTAAATGAATAAGCATCTAAAATGCCTCTTAAACATTTATGCTTATACTCATGTAATTGTGCTATCGACCTGTGTCAGAGAAGCTTCTTTTTCCAGAAAGCAATTGTTAATACAAAGATACACTTCTAGTGTATATGTTGAGAATAAGTGACTGTCAAACACTAAGTCCTAAATGAGACTTCTATGTCAGTCAATATGGAGCACAAGGAATATCATGGGAGTGGGGTTGGAAAGATTGAAGTAACTGGAGGACAGAAAGGAGCTCTAAGGGATAGCTGTTGCAATCACGAACACACAGACAATGTGCCTAACTGCAGAAGACCTGCGCGCACACACACACACACACACACACACACACACACACACAAACATGACACAGGGGGAGGTAGGAGACTAGTTAGAAGAAAAGAGTATGAGTGAGAAATGCAAAAGTAAAGTGATGGACGGGGGTGGAATATGATTACCGTGCATTCTGTACATGCATGTAATTGTCAAGAATAAAGGAAATGGGACTTCATTATTTTTGTCATTTGGACAAAGTGATAGACTACAGAGTGGGAAAAGATTTTTATCAAGTACACATACTGATAGAGGGCTAATATCCAAAATATATAAAGAACACAATAAACTAGACATCAAGAGAACAAATGATCCAATTTAAAAATAGGGTACAGACATAAACAGAGAATTCTCAAAAGAGGAAGCACAAATGACTGAGAAGCACTTAAAGAAATGTTGAACATCCTTAACCATCTGGGAGATGGAAATCAAAACTACTTTGAGATTTCATCTTATACCTGTCAGAATAGCAAAGATTAAAACAAAACAAAACAAACAACAAACAAACAAAAAACAATAGCTCCTGCTGAAATAAGTGTGGTGGTTCCTTGTGTGTGTGTGTGTGTGTGTGTGTGTGTGTGTGTGTGTGTGTGTGTGTGTAAATCCCCTTCCCCAACCCCAGGCTATTGCCAGTGCTATACAAACTAATAGTAAGGACCTATTGCTGAATATAACAGCTACACAACTCATTGAAAATGGAGAGGTTAAGCTGGTGCCTACCTAGAACTTTCATACCCATTGGCTAGTGCTCATGGTACTGGAATGTGGTGATATATTGTGTACCCTAATAAACTTGCCTGAGGATCAGAGGACAGAGCCAGCCACTAGATTAGACACTGAGGTCAGACAGTGGTGGCACACACCCTTACTTCTATCATGCAAGAGGCAGAGATCTGTCTGGATCTCCGTGAGTTCAAGGCCACACTGGAAAGAGAGCCAGGCAGCGATGGCTCACACCTTTAATCCTAGTACTGGAAAGCATACATGCCTTTAATCCCAGGAAGTGATTTCTGGGCAGAGAAAGGTATATAAGGCGCGAGGAAACAGGAACTCACTCTCTTTAGACTGAGGATTCCGTAAAGGCAAGAACTAGTGGCTAGCTGTTCTGCTTCTCTGATCTTTCAGGCAAGTTTATTAGGGTACACAATATATCACCACCCTGCAAGGTACTCTGCATGCTACCAAAAGAGAAAAGTAAACACCAACCCAGCTAAAAATCTTTCTATCTATAGTGGTGACCTGCCTGCAAGATACACTGGAGCAAATAGTGGCACAAAGCATGGAAGAGTAAAAAACCAGGATCTGATTGGAGTCAAGGCCCACTCCACAGGTGGAGCCCATCCTTGACACTGTTTGGGTGGCCAAAAATCTGAGACCAGATAGGTCAGGGACCTAGGACAAAACCAAATAATATAATTCTACTAAAGGAACACGGTAGCAAAATGACTCCTAATGACATTCTGCTATATTCATAGCTCAGTATTATTCTGAGGCAGCATTACAGATGTAGCAGATGGGAATAAATATAGAAATCCACAGCTGGACAAGGTTCAGAAAGTGAGACACCTTGGAGTACTCATTCCTAAATGGGGTGTCTCCACAAATTCTCTCCCCCTCATGGTTAAGGAAACCCTGCAGAAGTGGAAGTGGAAAGATTATAAGAGCCAGAGGGGATGGAAGACACCAAGGAAATAAGGCCCTCTAAACACAGTGTTGCTGGAGTTTTCTCTCCGGGTCCCGCCAAGCCCCAGCAGTCCCTTAGCCCACTTATAAAATAAACATACAGATGCTTATATTATTTAAATTGCTTGGCCATTAACTCAGGCCTATCATTGTCTAGCTCTTACTCTTATATTTAGCCCATTTCTATTGATCTATACTTTTCCACATGGCTTGTGGCTTACTGGTACCTCACATCTTCCTTGTCCTGGTGGCGGCTCCAGGCTCCCGCCTTCCTTCTTGTTCCCTCAATTCTCTTCTCTGTTAGTCCCACCTATGCTTCCTGTTTGGCTACTGGCCAATCAGTGTTTTATTTATTAACACATTTGCCATACAGAACATTCCACAGCAACACAGGATTGGTATACATATGAACTCACAGAGAGTTCATCATCAGATGGGGTTTCAGTACTGAAAGAACTGGAAACATGCCTCTATCACTAACCCAGAAGCTATCCCCAATGGATACCCAATCACAAAATGAAAAATTAGTTTTTTTTTCCAACAGCATCTATGAGGATCCATAAACCACTCTTAATGTCAGGTCCCATACTCAGAAGTAGATGGCCAACATAAAATGAATTCAATGGTATTTTACATTTTTAAATTTATTTTATATCCTGGTAACAGCAGATCTCCTGTGAGTATCAACAAAACATGGCATATCAAGTTGCAGGAAAACTAAGCATTTCCCTATATATTAAGGCTGGGCAAGGCAACCCAGTATGGGAAGTAGGGTCCCAAAAGCCAGTAAAGGAGTCAGAGACAGACCCTGTTCCCATTGTTATGAGTCCCATAAGACTCGTAAGTCCTATAAGACCCATAAGTCCCGTAAATCCCAAGCTACACAACTGTAACATATGTGCAGAGTGCCTAGGTCAGCCCCATGCAGGCTCCCTGGTTGTTGGTTCAGGCTCTGTGAGCCCCTATGAGCACAGGCAGCCGGCAGTTTTTTCAGTGACCCCCTGGAGCTTCAGGGAGTGGAGACTTCCAGGCTGCTCTAAGCCCCTCTCTGCCTCTACAGACAATAGGTCTGCCAGCAGGCATGGCTCCAAACCCCTGCAGGGGACAGGGGACAGTGCCTGGTCTATTTTAACTAGGTGAAACTGTGGAAGCTAGGGGCTAGGACAGGGAGCCGGATGGGGAACGCCCCACTCACAGCGATTTCGCTGGTCTGGGGTTAAACTTGCCTAGGAAGTGAGATGGGATTAGCTCCTTTTCAGGAATGGAACCGTGTAGGTTTTTCCTGGTTTTACGGGAACTCTGTTTGCGGTAACCTGCAGCTTCAAGCGCCCACCAGCCGGGGAGGAAGCTGAGGGCAGGAGACACCCAGGTCTTTGGAATTTGCCCCACGTGAGCACCAGATATTGGTGAAATTACTAAGACCACTCCACGTAGTTAAAAGGAAGATTTATTTAGTGAGTAACTTACAAATGAAGGGATAGTTAGGTGGCAGGTTCTGGAAAAGATGCAGCGCAGTTCAGTAGTGTTCTCTGGAGAACTCCCCTTGGTCTACCTCCAGGTCCAGGAAACAAGAGAGTGCTGTGTGTCCCGATCTCAGGTCTTCAGGCCCTCCCCTGGCCCCACCTTGTAGGCGTGATAGTTACCGAAGTCTCAATGGGGGTTGAAACTTCCAGACCAAAGCTGGAATGGCTACCCACTACACTCTTAGAATCTTCAAGACATCAGTTCAGGTCCTTCTGTATTTTAGGGTCTCTATTGAGAAGTCATGTGTGATTCTGTGCCTTTTTATGTTCCTTGGCCTTTTTCCCTTGGTGCTTTAAATATTCTTTCTTGCTCTGTATGTTTAATGTTTTGATTATTGTGTGGTGAGTGGATTTTCTTTTCTGAACTAATCTATTTGGTGTTCTGTAAGCTTCATGTACTTTCATAGGCATGTCTTTATTTAGGTTGGGAAAATTTTCTTCTGTGAATTTTTGAAATATATTTCTGGGTTTTTGAGCTGGCTATCTTCTCCTTCCTCCATTATTATTATCCTTATGTTTGGTCTTTTCATAGTGTGCCAGATTTCCTGGATGTTTTGTGTTAGGAATTTTTTAGATTTAGCTTTTCTTTGAGTGATGAATCTATTTCCTCTATCATGTCTTCAGCACCTGAGATTCTCTCTTCCATTTCTTGTATTCTGTTGGTGATGCTCGCATCTGTAGTTCCTGTTCACTTACCCAGATTTTCCATTTCCAGGATTCCCTCACTTTATGTTTTCTTTATTGCTCGTATTTTCATATTCAGGAATTGAACAGTTTCTTTCATCTGTTTGTTTGTTTTTTCCTGGCATTCTTTTAGGGATTTATTGATTTTTTTCCCATTTTTTTTTGTTTGCCTTTTCCTCAATTTCTTTAAGGGATTTTTTTTTCATATTCTCTTTAAACACCTCTATCATCTTTATAAAGTCATTTTTATTGTAATTTTATTGTGCTTCAGCTGTGTTGTATTATTCAGTTTTGCTGTTGTAGGATAGCTGTCTCTGGCAATGCCATACTATCCTTTCTGTTATTGATTGTATTCTTATAGTGGCATTTAGGTATCTGGATTTGGGATGATTATAGGCATAGGTGTTGATTCCTGGATTTGTTTTTGTTAGATGGGTGTTTTGTTTCTTGGTTTCTATTTCCTCTCTGGTCTTCTGGCTTAAATGGCCAATGGCTCTGGTGACTAGCAACTCTTCAGGTCCAGTAAGGTGTCCCCTCTGGGGTTTTTGGGACCGGGGATTCCATAGCTCCAACCTAGCCTCTATTAAAACCAAAGGCTTCTTTCAAAGTTGTAGACCAGGGTATGGAGCTCAGGGGAGGAGTGCAGTCCAGGGTCCTTAGATCTGGTCTGATCTCTGGTAAAGCAGGCATTTGAAGTCCCTATATCTGGCCTGGCCTCTGGTAAAGTGGAAGTCTTCTTCTAATGTTGTAGGCCAGGATATAGAGCCTGGAGTGCAGTCTGGGGTTTAGTTGGCAGTGGGCAGCATCTTTCCTGGGGTCCCTAGGTCCAGCCTGGCCTTTCTTATGGCTGCTAAGATTGTGGGCCTTATTGTGGAGCCCAGAAGAGGGGGTGCAGTCTGGGATTGTTGAGCAGCTTTTAAGGAGTATTGGTAGTCATTAGTCGTGTCTTACCTGGGTTTTCTAGATCCTGCATAGCCTCTGGTAAAGTTGAGGTATTTTTAAAGTTTTTTTTTTTTTTGGTCTGAGCATTTGTTTTAATTTTTTTCCTTACCTATAGGTCTTCTGATTATATAATGTGGTTTCTGATTTTGTGTTTTTATGGGATTTCTATGTGAATGAATGTGTGTGTCTTTGTGTTTGTATGTGTTTCTTGTGCTTTTCCTAGGCTCTTTTTTTTTCTCCTCATTTCTATGTTTTGTCCTATTCAGGTTTGCTTTTATTTTATTTTTAATCATGGCTCTGTCCTTTGATCTTCAGGCAAGCTTTATTTCTTAGATTACAAATATTTCACCATACATGGTCAGAAGAGAACTATAATTTCCATATGTTATTCCTGTATCTTTGTATTTTAAATTAATTTTTTCCAAGTTATCTAATTATTTTACAGCACATTTAAATATTTAGAGTAACTTCATCAAGAGAACAGCCATTTGAATTGTTGCTTCTTCTGTATATTTCCAATCTTTGGATTTAGGTGAGAGACATGTTGAGACCTGACATTCTGAGTACAGAACCTTGTGTTGAAGATAAGGGAGAACCGACAGGCTGACCAACCCAGAACCAGGGCTATGGGTTGGCCCACTCCAACATCCACCCTAACTATGATCTACTGGAGCATGCGAAGGGGCTGGCTCTGCAAACCCAAAATTGCAGATCTCCATGACACAGTACAACAACAGGGTATCAAAGAGGAGCCCCAGTGAGAGCCCAGGATCTATAGTGTAGCAAAAAACAGCAGCCTCAAATCAGACCAAATGATTCATTGCAATGAACACTTGCAAGAAATGATATATGGACTAAAGGGTATACTGTGTGACTCACTGTGTCACACTATGGCTTCTATGACAATATTTTTCTTTTCTTTTCTTTTTTTTTTCCTAATTTCTCTTCCTTTAAATTTTATTTTGTTTTATCCTGTTGGCAGTGGGGGGAGTTGCAATGGTAGATGGCAGACGGGAATAGATGGGGAGATGAATGGGATTGAGATGCATGATGTACAATCCACAAAGAATCAATAAAAAAATTAAACTGGAAAAAACACTTTAAAAAATTAATTTTGTGGATATTGGTGTTTTGCCCATATGTATGTCTATGCACAACTTGTGTGTCTGGTGCCCACTGAGACCAGGAGAGCATTGGATCTGCTGGAACTGGAGTTACAGATAGTTATGAAGCACCATGTATGTGCTGGACTTTGAATCCAGGTCCTCTGGAAGAGCAGTCAGTGCTCTTAACTGTTGAATCATCATATACAGCTTCTGCATATTATTTAAAAATTCTTTAGTTATTTTGATTTGACGTTACAAACACAGATTTTACTGAATCGGGATTTCTGTTCCTTTGGGAGCAGACTAGATAGCCACCAGTTTTCTTTTTATTTAAAATACATGTTTTAAGGTAAAATTTACATTTGTTTTTCCTGGGAAGAACTAGGTGTTAGGACATTCACACGGGGGACCCCGAGGGTATGCCACATATGCAGGGAAGCATGCTGGGCAGATGTAGCGGTGGGTGGTGGGTGAGACATGCCATGCAGGTCTCATAACCAAGGTGCTGCATTCACATGGAAATGAGTTTATTATAATAGAAAGAAAGATAAGGAAAGGAAGAAAGAGAAAGAAGAGGTGGGGAGAGTGGGGGCGAGGGTGCACACTTCATGGTGTGGAAGAAGGGAAGAGGGTGCACACTTCATGGTGTGGAAGAAGGGAAGAGGGTGCACACTTCATGGTGTGGAAGAAGGGAAGGGCAGAAGAGAGAGAGGAAGGGGAGTGGCTTTTCCTTAAATTGAGGGTTTATGTCAGGACGCAGGGTGGCCCCAAGGGGCGGGTCAGAATAATAACACCAGGATTATCCAATCAACCAAGATGGGCACCAACAGCAGACCAATATTCTATTTCACCAAAATATAATTTGGTGAGATCCATAAGTATATTGGACCTTTTTACAGAGTGTGAATGACCCCAAATCGCTGAATCACCACAGATTCTCACTGTATCATGGATGGTAACCTCATGGAAGCTGCATAAATGAGTATAGCTTTCAATAAACCATTTTGCCTCTCTACATAATCTATCTTCTCTGAAGATCCAGGTGGGGGAAAATAATAAATAAAATCCCAGGCAAGGACCTCTTGAAATTCTCTAGGGAGTGTCAGTAGCTCATTCATCATTACCATTACCTTAAGGCAGGCTACCACTGTATTGTTATGCTCTAGTTGCCATGGCTACAGAGAAATTCCAAGAATTCCATCTTGTTGTGACCAGAAGAGGAAAAGGCGCCATACAACCTGCAAAAGTGTTGTTTCTGGGGGATTCTATTAAGAAAAAAAAGATTTTTAATGTACAATTATCTATTTCTATTAGAAACGTTTTTATTTGTCAAAAATATGTTACCCTATTTCAAATTATTTTATAGATTTAAAGCAGTAAACTTTTAGTAATTTTGAACTTTTAAAAAACAATTTTGAAACTACTGTTGTTACTATAACTCTATTTTTAGTAGTACTATTGTTCCCTACGTATTATTACTCACAACCTTGAGTTCAGCATAACTTATCCTCCATGATTTCATGTTTGCATTTGTGATAGTCAGTTTTTGTCAATCTGATAACTGAAGGAGGAAGGATGTATTTTGGTTATCAGCACTAGAGGTTTCATTATATGGGCTTCCAGCTCTGTTGGTTTTGGGCAGACTTTGTGAAATAAACATCGTTAAGCGGGTGAAGGAAAATGACTTTGTTCATGGTAGACAGGAGCCAGAGAGAAAGGTGAAAAGGCCAAAAATGAGTTATACACTTTAACAGCTCAGTCATAGTGACCTCTAACCTCTAACCAAGCCCCACTTCCCAATAGTCCATTCAGAATGAACTGATCAATGCATTATTAATAATATGATGAACTTAGTGTTACAGTGTTTAATCCATTCACTATAAGTGAATCTACAAATCACAAATCTTTGTAGGAGACAGTTGATGCTCAAATTGATGCCATTAGGACCATCTATCTAGCTAGGAACTGATTTTTTTTCCTCCACTGATTAAAAAAAAAAAAAAAAGCAAGAAAAGCAATGTCTCAGCTAGGACTCAGTCAACATTTATTGAAAGCAGAAACACACACACACACACACACACACACACACACACACACACACCTGGGTAAACAGAAGGATTGTTATCAGGTAAACAAGCCTAAAAGTGATCTCTTAACTCTTAAGGTTGTCCCTGTACTGCTGACATGACCTCTACATCTTATGGTTAAGGGTAGGGAGGTGTTAATCCCAAAGAAGGGAAGAGATAGACCACTGACCCAAACCATCATGGCCAAATTAATTAAAGCAAGCTTTTTTAAAATTCAAGTATACAGGCTGCCTCTTCCTAAGGTGGGGTTCAAGAGATTAGCACTGGATATGAGGAACACAAATCTTTTATAGTTCAGGGGTAGGGAGTTTCCAAATGCGGAATTTGGTGGTCTAAATCCATGGGATAACAGGAATAGAACATCATAACAAGTTAATCCTAATAACCTTCTGACACAAAGACATGGTTGCAAGGTTGGCATAGCAACAGGTAGCTATAATGAGGTAGCCATAACAACCCTTTGAAACACTGTTACGGTTGTTAGATGGTTATAAACAACTTTTTGAAACAAAGACGTGATTGCCATTCCAGTAACAGGCACTATAGAATCATTTTTACCTAAGGTTACAGGTGGGACATAGCCCAATCCTTTAGAAACAGAGGTTTAATCATCAACAGAAATCAACCTAGTTTGTCTTTACTATAAGATGACTTTTAAACCTACAATGGAGGCAGGTTTGTTCTTCAAAGGTTTGTAATTGTAGATGAGAGAGAAAGAGAGAAAGAGAGAGAGATAGGAGGAGATAGATGATAGATGATAGAAAGATAGACAGACAGAAAGACAGACAGACAGACAGACAGATGAGTGTATAATGGGTATAGCAAGAGCAGAGCATAGTGAGAATAGCCAGGTTATAAGGATGAGTTGTGGTGATATTGTGTCCCCCAATATATGATGCACCCTAATAAACATCTGGGGTCAGAGAAGAGAACAGCCACTATATTAGACATAGGTTTAGGCAGTGGTAGCACACGCCTTTAATCCTAGCATTCAGGAGGCAGAGATCTGTCTGGATCTCTGTGAGTTCAAAGCCACACTAGAAACTGCCAGGCATGGTGACACACGCCTTTAATCCTAGGAAGTGATGGCAGAAAGCAGAAAGGTATATAAGGCGTGAGGACCAGGAACTAGAGCCTAGTTAAGCTTTTAGGCTTTTAGCAGCAGTTCAGCTGAGATCCATTCAAATGAGAACACAGAGGCTTCCAGTTTGAGGAAACAGGATCAGCTGAGAAATTGGCAAGGTGAGGCTAGCTGTGGCTTGTTCAGCTTCTCTGATCTTTCAGCGTTCACCCCAATACCTGGCTCTAGGTTTTTTATTAATAAGACTTTTTAAGATTCGTGCTACATTGAGTAGCTGTGGGAATGGAAGACTGTGAGCTGGAGGGAGTTTAAGGTAGAGGAGGTGGCAAGAAGAGCTAGGATGCTAGTGTAGGCTTTGAAATGCATAATAGGTACTTGTGTTGCTAAGGGAGCCTGGATGTCAATGTGCATGCACTTTGATATGCTGGTAGGTGCCATGAGTAGCCAAGCCATATGTCCCTTCTGCCAGAGGTAAGGAAACTGACTCCTTTTGGCAGATGGGAACTCGTTTCACAAGTTCCTGAGGATTGCTGGCTCTTATCAAACAAGCAGAAATCCTCCTTTAGTCCAGATTATGTACATTTTTGGATATATGGACTGCCTTTGGGAGTTTGGGGAATTGGACTTTCCTTTGGACCTGACAGTTCTTCTTTGCTGGGAACCACCTTTAATTTTCCAGAAACCTCCCTTAACATTTCCCCAAAGGTCATCTATTTAGGTGAGGGTACCTAGATCCTGGTCAATCATGACAGCCTGTATCAGCTCAGCTCTGTACCCTGCTGACTGACATATAAATTTGCTACCTTTCCCACCATTTCCTTCCCTGATCTCCCCCGACCCCATGCCTTCCCTGTTTGGTTCCTAACAAACCTCTCTCTCTACCCATGGAGCCATCTAGTTCTTAGTTTTTCTGTGTCATTGCCTATACAGAGTACCCAGATTGAGAGGAGAAACAGAATTAGTGTTCAAATCTACTCTGAGGGTTTTTAGGCTTGGAAATATGATGAAGTCTCCTTTTCCCTTGGAATTGGCTAGTCTTGGGTGTTTCAGGGGACTCGATAACACAGACAGAGAAAGATAAACTGATTGCCCTCCAGCCTTGGGAGATTTGAAAGTCCCATTGCACAGTCCCTTTGGTGTGAAAGAGAGGGACAAGCAGGAAGTCAGCCACTGTAAATGTTTAAGTGAATACTACACTAATCTACTTAAGCCTCTTTCTCTTGTCTGCTGTGGGAAAATTTTGAGTGAGTATATATGGCTCTGCAATGCCATTAGTTATTCTAAGGAGGCTCGTACTACTGTTACACAGATATATGTAGCACTTGAATAAAAGATAAAAGTAGGAACATTTTAAAAGTTACATGTTGAAATTCATGCTTTAATGTAAAAAAATCTTTACATTTCATTTGATGAGAGTCATTGTAGTGCTGTGAAGAGAAATCAGCTTACTTCCCCCAAATTAAAAAAATAAAATAAAAGGGGAGTGTAGTAGGACAGGCCCATAGGGTCGAGGAAATTGGCTCAGACCAGTAGTCAAGACATGCACATAATGTACTCCTTAAGAGCCAACCTGGAGTCTGCCTGAGGACCCAGTAACAGTCAATGTGATGTCAGAGTTCCTGATTGTGTCCAGCCAATGAGGGATGACTTTAAGAAGATGATAGAGGCCTTAAAGAGGAAGTGAAAAATTCCCTTAAAGAAATTGAGGAAAAGACAAACAAAAAATTGGAAGAAAGCAATGAATCCCTTAAAGAAAGCCAAGAAAACCAAGAAAAAGCAATTAAGGTGAAGGAAACTGTTCAAGACCTGAAAATTGAAATAGAAAAAATGAAGAAGACACAAACCGAGGAAATACTGGAAATAGAAAATCTGAGTAAACAAACAGGAACTACAAATGCAAGCATAACCAACAGAATAGAAGAGATGAAAGAGAGAATCTCTGTTGTGGAGGATACAATAGAGGAAATAGATTTATCAGTGAAAAAAGTACTAAAGCCAAAAATGTCATAACACAAAACTTCCAGGAAATCTGCGACACCATGAAAAAGCCAAACCTAAGAATAATATGGAAAGAAGGAGAACAATACCAACTCAAAGGCACAGAAAGTATATTCAACAAAATAATAGAAGAAAACTTTCCCAACCAAAGAATGAAATACCTTAAGACACAAGAAGCTTACAGAACACCAAATAGACTGGACCCAAAATATAAGTCCCCTCACCACATAATAATCAAACCACTAAACATACAGAATAAAGAAAAAAATATTAAGAGCTGCAAAGGAAAAAGGCCAAGTAACATATAAAGGCAGACCCATCAGAATAACACCTGACTTCTCAATGGAGACTAAAAACCAAGAGGTCCTGGACAGATGTTATGCAGACACTAAGAGACTATGGATGCCAGCCCAGACTATTATAGCCAGCAAAACTCTCCATCAGCATAGAATGAGTAAACAAAATATTCCATGACAAAACCAGATTTAAGCAATTCCTATCCACAAATCCAGCCCTACAGAAAGCACTAAAAGGAAAACTCCAACCAAAGGAAGTTAGATGCATCCATGAAACACAGGCAATAGATAATCCCACAACAACAAATTACAAAGAAGGGAAACACACAACACTACCACCAAAAAATAACAGTAATTAGCAATCACTGGTCATTAATATCCATTAATATCAATGTACTTAATTCACCTATAAAAAGACACAGGCTAACAGAATGGATGCAAAAACAGAATCCATCCTTCTGCCACATACAAGAAACACACCTCCACTTCAAAGATAGATACTACCTCAGAGTAAAGGGTGGGGAAATATCTTTCCAGTCAAATGGACTTAAGAAGCAAGCTGGTGTAGCTATCCTAATATCTAACAAAATAGACTTCAAACTGACATTAATCAAAAGAGATGGAGAAGGACATTACATATTCATCACAGGAAAAATCTATCAAGATGAAGTTTGAATTCTGAACATTTATGCCCCAAATACAAGGCCACCAATGTATGTAAAAGAAGCATTACTAAAGTTTAATCACACATTAAACCCCACACACTAGTAGTGGGAGACTTCAATACCCCACTCTCACCAATGGACAGGTCTGCCAGACAGAAACTTAACAGAGAAATAAGGGAACTAACAGATGTTATGGCTCAAATGGACTTAATAGACATCTACAGAACATTCCCTCCTAACACAAGAGAATACACCTTCTTCTCAGCACCCCATGGAACCTTCTCTAAAATTGACCACATACTCAGTCACAAAGAAAATCTCAACAGATACAAAAAAATTGGAATAACCTCCTATATTTTATTGAACCACCATGCCTTAAAGTTAGAATTCAACAAGAACACAAATTACAGAAAGCCTACAAACTCATGGAAACTGAACAATGCTCAACTGAATCACCAATGGGTCAAGGAAGAAATAAGAAAGAAGTTAAAGATTTCCTAGAACTCAATGAAAATGAATGTACAACATACCCAAACTTATGGAACACTATGAAAGCAGACCTAAGAGAAAAGCTCATAGCACTAAATGCCTACATAAAGTAGTTGGAGAAACCTTACACTAGCAACTTAACAGCACACCTGAAATCTCTAGAAGAAAAAGAAGCAAAATCACCCAGGAGGAGTAGATTTTAGGAAATAATCTAACGGAGGGCTGAAACCAATAAAATAGAAACAAAGAGAACAGTACAAAGAATCAATGAAACAAAGAGTTGGTTCTTTGAGAAAATTAAAAAAAAATAGACAAACCCTTATCCAAACTAACTAACAGACAGAGAGAGAATATCCAAATTAACAAAATCAGAAACAAAAAGGGAGATATAACAACTGACAATGAGGAAATCCAGAGAATCATCAGGTCATACTTCAAAAACTTGTACTCCACAAAATTGGAAAATCTAAAAGAAATGGATAATTTTCTGGATAAATACCATATACCCAAATTAAATCAAGATCAGATAAACAATTTAAATAGGCCTATAACTCCTATGGAAATAGAAGTAGTCATTAAAAGTCTCCCAACCAAAAAAAGCCCATGGACAGATGGTTTTAGTGAAGAATTTTACCAGAATTTCAAAGAAGAGCTATTACCAGTGCTACTCAAATTGTTCTACACAATAGAAACAGAAGGAACATTGCTAAACTCGTCCTATGAGGCTACAGTTATCCTGATACCCAAACCACACAAAGACAAAGCAAAGAAAGAGAATTACAGACCAATCTCCCTCATGAACATTGATGCTAAAATCTCAATAAAATACTGGCAAACTGGATCCAAGAACACATAAAAGAATCATCCATCATGATCAAGTAGGCTTCATCCCAGGGATGCAGGGATGGTTCAAAGTATGAAAAATCTGTCAATGTATTTCATTATATAAACAAACTGAAAAAAAAAACCCCACATGATCATCTCATTAGATGTTGAAAAGCCTTTGACAAAATTCAACACCCATTCATGATAAAGGTCTTGGAGAGATCAGGAATGCAAGGAACATACCTAAACATAATAAAGGCAATGTACAGCAAACCTACAGCCAACATCAAATGAAAGGGACAGAAACTAAAAGTGATTCCACTAAAATCAGGAACAAGACAAGTCTGTCTACTCTCCCCATATCTATTCAATATAGTACTTGAAGTTCTAGCTAGAACAATAAGACAATGAAAGGAAATCAAGGGGATATGAATTGGAAAGGAAGAAGTCAAACTTTCACTATTTGCAGATGATATGATAGTCTACTTAAGTGACCCCAAAAATTCTACCAGGGAACTCCCAGAACTGATAAACCTTCAGTAATGTGGCAGGGTACAAGATTAAATAAAAAAAATCAGTAGCCCTCCTATACACAAATGATAAAGGGACCAAGAAAGAAATCAGAGAAACATCACCCTTTATAATAGCCACAAATAATATAAAATACCTTGGGGTAACTCTAACTAAACAAGTGAAAGATCTGTATGACAGGAACTTTAAGTCCTTGAAGAAAGAATTTGAAGAAGATATCAAAAAATGGAAAGATCTCCCATGTACATGGATAGCTAGAACCAACATAATAAAAATGCCAATCTTAGCAAAAGCAATCTACAGATTCAATGGAATCCCCATTAAAATCCCAACACAATTCTTCACTGACCTCGAAAGAACAATACTCATCTTCATATGGAGAAACAGAAAACCAAGGTCATCTGAAATACTCCTTAACAATAAAGCAGCTTCTGGAGGTATGACCATCCCTGACTTCAAGCTCTACTATAGAGCTATGATAATAAAAACAGCTTGGTATTGGCATAAAAACTGACATATGGACCAATGGAATCAAACTGAAGATCATGTAATTAATCCACACACCTATGAACACCTAATTTTTGACAAAGAGGCCAAAACTCTACAATGGAAAACAGAAAGCATCTTCAACAAATGGTGCTACCATAACTGGATGTCAACATGTAGAAGATTGCAAATAAATCCATATCTATCATCATGCACAAAACTCAAGTCCAAGTGCATCAAAGACCTCCTCATAAATCCAGATACACTGAACCTGATAGAGGAGAAAGTAGGAAGTAGCCTAGAAAGCATTGGCACAGAAGACCACTTCCTATATATAACACCAGTAGCACAGACACTGAGAGCAACAATTAATAAATGGGACCTTCTGAAAATGAGAAGCTCTGTAAGGCAAAAGACACAGTAAATAAGTAAATAAGACAGCCTATAGAATGGGAAAAGATCTTCACCAACCTCACATCTGACAGAGGACTGATCTCTAAAATATATAAAGAATTCAAGAAACTAGACAGCAAAATACCAAACAATCCAATTAAAAAATGGGCTATAGATCTAAACAGAGAATTCTCAACAGAAGAATACTGTAGAAAGACATTTAAGGAATTGCTCAACATCCTTAGTCATCAGGGAAATGCAAATCAAAACGACTCTGAGATACCATCTTAAACCTGTCAGCATGACTAAGATCATAAAAACTGATAACAGCTTATGTTGGAGAGGATGTGGAACAGGGGAGTGCTCCGTCACTGTTGGTGGGAGTACAAACTTTACAGCCACTTTGGAAATCATTATGGTGGTTTCTCAAAAAATTGGGAGTCAGTCTACCTCAAGACTCAATGATATCATTCTTGGGCATATACCCAAGGAATGCTCATCATACCACAAAAACATTTACTCAACTATGTTCATAGCAGCATTGTTCACAATAGCCAGAACCTGGAAGCAAGCTAGATGCCCCTCAATTGGAGAATGGATAAAGAAAATGTGGTACATATACACAATGGGGTATTACTCAGCTGTAAAAAAAAAAAAATGACATCATGAAATTTGCAGGCAAATGGATAGAACTAGAGAATATCATACTGAGTGAGGTAACCCAGACTCAGAAAGACAAACATGGTATGTACTCAGTCATAAGTGGATATCAGATATAAGGCAAAGGATAATCAGACTACAACCCACAGCCCCAAAGAAGATAGGAAACAAGGACAACCCTAAGAGGGAAGTACAGATCACCTTGGGAAGGGGAAACAGAGGAGATTCTAATGAGTAAACTGAGGATGTGGGGGCAATAGAGGGTATTGGATGGGGGATGAGAACATGAGGGAATGGGATGGTCAAGCTGGAGGAGGGATGGAGTTGAAGATCTCTGAAAAGAGATATCTTGATAGAGGGAGACATTATGGGGTAAGGGAGAAATGTGGTGCTAGGGAAATTTCCAGGAATCCACAAGGAGGACCCCAGATTAGACTACTAGCAACAGTGGAGAGGGTGCCTGAATTGGCCTACCCTGGTAATCAGATTGGTGAATACCCTAACTGTCATCATAGAGCCTTCATCCAGCAATGATGGAAGCAGATGCAGAGCTCCACAACCAAGCACCAGGCTGAGCTCAGGGAGTCCAGTCAAAGAGGGTATTCTGTGCCATTGTATGTTGAGGGTATGCAATTTGCTTTTGATTTTACAGTGGATTACAATGAAGAGATAGCCTTGAGTCTCAGAAGAGACTTTGGACTTTTAAACATTCCCGAGGCCAAGAGACTATGAGGACATTAGAAATTGGACTAAATGCATTTTGCATTAATGATATAGCCACAGGCCTATGGAGGCCAGGAGTGGAATGTGGTGGTTTGGATAAGAATGACTCCCATGGGCTCATATATTTAAGGCTTGATTCCTAGTTAGTGAAAGGTATTTTGGAAGGATTAGGAGACATGGCTTTATTAGAAGAGTTGTGTTTTAGGGGTGAGTTTTAAGGTTTTAAAAGCCCATGTCTGTAGAAGTAACCAACCGTCTTATTGAATAAGAAGCACAGAGCCGATTCAGAGAAGACAGCCAAGAGGTCAGAGCTAAGAGCCTTATCCTTCCTGCTCCAGCGATCCTCTACAGTCAAGAGAGAGCTACTTCCTGTGTGTTTGTCTTTAAATAGACTTTCTGTTCTGCCTTCTCATTGGTTGTAAATCCAACCACATGACCATCTCGTCACTGCCTGTCTGTAGGTCACTCCAGGTCTTCTATGGTTGGTACTGAGATTAAAGGCGTGTGTCTCCAATGCTGGCTGTATCCTTGACCACACAGAGATCTACCTAGCTCTGCCTACCAAGTGCTGGGATTAAAGGTGTGCACCACCACCTCCCTGGCTTTCGCTATGGCTTGCTAATAGCTCTGACCCCTAGGCAACTTTATTTATTAACATACAAATAAAATCACATTTCAGTACAAATAAAATACCACTATACATGTCATTTCCAGTTAGCACTCTCTTGTCTGTCTGTCTGTCTGTCTCTGTCTTTTTCTCCTTGTCTCTTGCTATACACCTTGGGTTTGTGGATCAGATGTAAGCTCTCATCTACTGCTCCAGTGCCATGGCTGCCTTCCTGCCTGCTCTGCTGCTCTGTTCCCTGATGTGATAGTCATGGATTCTAACTCTCTGAAACATTGGGTCCCATATTAAACTACTTATTATTTAAGTTGCTTTGATCATATTTTGTCATGGTGATAAACAAGTAAATAAGACACAAGTAGGATTTAGGTGGGATTTTCAACAGTTACATTTGAACTGGAAAAATCCTGGAGGGGGTTGGAGGGATGACACAAAGTAGAGGTGGTGAGAGAAACAGGAAGTATACCTGGAGAACCATGCAGAAAACACACACTTAAAGATTCTGTGGGGGAAACTCCTGGAATGTGACAATGCAGCACCAGCCTTAGATAAAACACTGGATGGTCTATGTGGCTAATTATGGGTGGTGTGATGATAAGGGCTTTTGGAGTGGCCTATTCTGAGAAATTCATGCTGTCATTTAGAGATGTCTTCCTAGAGACAAAAAGAGTCCCTGCCCGTTCAGCATCATGTTCTATTTATCACCCTTTGTCTGAAGACTGGGACATTGGTCAAGGGAATAGAAGTAGATAGGTCTTATGGATAAAGGCACAGAAACTCTTGGAATTTAGTTTCAGTAATTTCAAGGGGTAGAATTAGAGGATACTATTAGGTTGAACCAAATAGTGTTCATATCAAAAAAGATCATATCCGACCCCTTTCCTTCTGACATTCTTTATGCAAAATTCAAGTATATAAGATTAAAAGAATTATTTTGAGAACAGCACACACTTGATTTTAAAGCTACTAAAAAGAACATAATTTGTTTCACCTAGTGTTCTTTGATCCGATAAGCCTAGGGCTGCTGTTATTTCTTTCTGGGACCTCTGAATACTGTAAATTCAAGTGTTACAATCATTGCTAATGCATATGACAAGCTGTGGATAGTGCATGGCATGCTTGTACGGGAAATTCTAAAACAGAATGTGCAAGAGCTATCCAAACACATTTTATCTACTGTCACTATGAACCCAATAGTGAAAATGCTTCATAAACAACAAAACACCATACATCAAAGCATATGATTGCTTTGAGATGAATATATGTTCTTTTATTCAGAAGTTCTGATGCTTTTATGAAAAAAGCCTCTAGGAGATCATTACTGTGGACTTTTCTTCACATTTGCATAGATCACATTTTCTCATTATTTTCACTTGTGAAGATGGGATTGCTGGAGGAAGCAGTATAAAGACTGACAATGAAATGGTAACTGATTTGAATGTGCAATAATCTTTTCTGATTTTCCCATGGTGATAGTTATGATTCAGGTTAGAGATTTTTGGCCCACAAAAGAAGACTTGTTTATCTCCCTCCTCTGTCAATCTTCCACATTACTCAGTATTCTTCAAATAAATTGAATCTCTTTTATTCCTGTTTAAAGACAGCTTCTAGAAAACTATAATAATAATTAAACCACGACAGGCATCTTGAGTATAAAAGAAAAACAAAAAGAAACAGTAGTGCAGCTCTGGACTGTGCTGTTTTTTTCAGTGGACTTGAGCATAGCAGATAAGTCACTCCTTTTTCCCTGAAATATTAGTAAGTGATTTAAAATAATTACTGCAACATTTATGGAAAACTGCTGGCATTTTCAGCTTATGTAATTTTTTTTAAATGTGCATGGAATATAACGCCTTTGTTCCTCAGGCTGCAAGCATCCAACCAAAACTAATAACTGTAAGCTACTCAGTGCCACACCTGACAGGTTGTGATTTGCTGCATAAATTAGTGTTTGATTAAAGTTACTGCAATGAGAAAATATGTATGTGTAGACACACACACAGACACACACACACACAGACACACAGACAGACACACACAGACACACACACACACACACACACACACACACACACACACACACACCATGGAAGGTATGAAAAGAATTTCATAGAAAAATCATATGTGCAAACATATACATATATATGTATTTCCATGCAGGTAAAACTGTTCCATGTAAAACTAAAAGTGGCTTGTAAAATTATTTTATATTTTTTGCCTTATGATCCCCAAACGCAGCAAGAGACTTTATAGAATTCAAAAGAACTTTTTTTGGACTCTCACAAGAGAGTCTGAAAGAAACTGTGAGGACTGTTAATCTGAACTTTGAGCATGCAGCTGTGCTCTGTACTAATCTTCTCTATCATTTTTCTTATCAGACTTGTATTATTGCAGAACACAGGAGAGATTTTTAAAATCTTTCTTTTGCTCTATGAACCATGCAGGTAGCTGACTTTTGATCTCAAAATATGTGTCATTTTCTGTGATGAGTAAGTACTGAGTTTTTTCCTAAGATATAATTGGAGATTTAGCACCATCTTGAACAAAAGACGTTCTCAATATAGCTGTTACTCTTATCTTCTATGGAGAGAGAGGTTAAAACAAGAGGTAAGCAACAGTTTTCCCTCTATTGAATTTTGTTTTTGATTGACGCTGTAAGGTTCAAAATTTTGTCTTAGTTCTTCATAGTATTGTTACTATGTGTATTTCAGCACCCCTGACTTATTCTTTACTTCAAGAAGAACCTGATGACGTAGATTATGTGAATTATGTCTTCCATGGGCTTCCTAGTGAGACATTTGCTAACCAGATGAGGACAAGTTTTTCCCTTTTTAGTTATCAGGTCATTTGAAATTGATGCCCACAAAGAACTCAGATAGTTTACTTTTGGTTCACATGCCCTGAAAAGCACAAGAGCAGGTGGATATAATTAAGGGACATCACGGTAATTGTACGGACATTTGTTCAGTCTGGAAATGTTTTGAAAGGATGTATTCACTTGTCTTCAACAGAGATAGGTGGCTGAGTTGTTCCTTTTTGAATGGTATTATAGACCTCCTAGTAGGTGAACCATTTTTCAATAAGATTATGAAAATTCATTTGTTAGGAGCCAACTTCAGAGAACTCATAAAATTATTTACCTTTCACTCTGTTTTCTAGTATCTTAGTGAGATGATTTAAGAGCACCCACCAGAGAATAAAATTATCTATTCTTGTATATGAAATTCAAAGGTTGAAAAATTTCTTTGGGTAATTTTGAAATTATAATATAATTACATTTCTCTCTTCTCTTTCTTCCCTCCAAACCTTCCCACATACCCTTCCTTGCTCTACTTCACAACCATGATCTCTCTTTTTTTCATTAATTTTGTTGCAGGCATATATGTATGTACATATATACTCCTAAATACAACCTGTTTAGTCTATATAATTTTACTTGTATGTATGTTTACAGGGCTGATCATTTGATATTAGATAACTAGTTGTCTGTAGTTATTTATGTAGTGTTAAGACTCAACATGCTGTAATTTTTCTAGGAATATTCTAAGTTCCCCTTGTGGGAATTTATAGTTTTTTTTTCAGCAATTACATTAAGTGTCTGTATGTGAAACTCTTGAGTACTGAGGTTTTTGGAATTTCTTCTTTAAAAGGGATATATTTAGAGAAGTTGGTGGCTCTGTGCATTTCTAGGCACCACTTTTACCACTCTATGTTTTCTTTATTCCTAGTTTTTAATTATTTTTATTCCTTGTGTCCATGAGCTTAGCCTGTCATTTTTTCTCTCTTCTATGATCCGAGGTATTAGCTTGTGTAGATGCTGAAGAGTCTAACATGTTGTTTCTAATGAGTGGTGTTTATTGTTGATATACATCACTTAGAAATACATTAAAAGAAAAGAGCATTTCCAATGAATAGAACAAAGCCATCAATTGTTCTGGTCAATTTTGGAACATTCCACATTAAGTAGTGTGCATGTTTGAACATCTTAGAACACCTGTTGTTTTATTTAAAATTTCTAATGCTCTGAAGGGACACCATGACCACAGTAACTCTTATAAAGGAAAAATTTAATTGAGGCTGGTTTATAGTTTCATAGGTTTAGTCCATTTAGTCCATCATCATGGCAAGACATGGCAGCATGCAGGCAATCATGGTGCTGGAGAAGGAGCTGAGAATTCTACATCTTGATCTACAGGCAACCGGAAGTGAACTGTGTCACAGGGCATAGCCTAATGATAGGAGACCTCAAAGTCCACCCCCACAGTGACATATTTCCTCCAACAAGGCCACACCTACTCCAACAAGACCACACCTCCTTATAGTGCCACTACCTATGAGCTTATGGGGACCAGTTACATTCAAGCCACCACACTTGTGCTATATCTTTTGGGGTGGTTCCTCTAATAATTCTCATAATTTCCCAATTTTGTAGGGAGATTCAGGCCTTTCCTGAGATGACACAATGAGTCAGTAGCAGAAAAAGAATATACCCCTAAGTCTTCTGCCAGTCCACAGTTATGGAATTTGTAAGTTCCCTTATACTGAGAGTTGATAATCTAGAAGGTTCTCATGTCTGGTACTCAGATTCTTATCAATGGTCATATAATAATGTGCTAAGTTGGATAGGTTAAGTCTCAAGTCTGCTTCTGAGTCTGCTAACTGGAAATAAATACAGTATTCTTCTGTGCATTACAGAGCAAGACATTTTATGCATCATTCTTACCATCTGTCTATATTGGTTCTATCCACTTGGATAAGCATGAAAAGACTAATCAAATGAGTGCATTACAGTATCAGTTCTTTAGGTACATTGCATTAATTCCTTTGACTAACTCTGAAATTAGTAGTCAAACAAACCAGGAAGACATCTCAAATCAAGAGATATTTTCTCCATTAGGGAATTCAATAATATACTATTAGACACAGTTATCAATTTACTGGTCATATTATGTATTACTGCTGTCTAATGATTTACTACATTCTTATTAGCAATACATCACAATTTTAGATTTTTTTTTCTGGGTTGAAGTCCGGGTGTAGATTTGGGATGCAATTTTGTCTGAGACTTGGGGTCTCTCTTCCACTAACTCAAGTTGTTGGCAGAATTCAGTTAATGAGGTGATATGAGTGAGGCCTTGACTTCGATAGCTGTCTTTCTCCAGGTATGGTTCATAACACACTGTGCTTCTCCTAGGGCTTCTTCTGTGGTGTTCTTTCTCATTGAAACTGAAGGTCATGGATTGTCTAGATTAGATGGCTAGCAAGCTCTCAGGATCCTCTTGTTTTTGTCTCCCAATTCTGGGACTACAGGTGCACACCATCACACTTAACTTTTCACACGGGCACTAGGGGTCTAAATGCAAGTCCTCCTGCCTGCACAGCAAGCACTTTACCCATGGGACTGTCTTTCTGCTCTGTGTTTCTTCATGAAGGTCTTGCCTGGTTAGGTCATGTCCACTTTGGACAGTCTCTTTTTTAGTTAACTTTATTATTTAGAGACTTTGATTATACTTGGAAAATTCTTTCACATGTGCCATATAACATAATCTAGTTACAGATTCTGCCTATATGCCAATGGGAGAGGTGATACTCACTTTGTCTATAAAGGGGGGTGGGACTAGAGGTCATTAGAAAATTCTTCCTTCCACAATGGGAACATGAAAAAAACATGTACATTTAAAATGGCAATAATAAACATAGTATCCAAAAGAAAATGCTTTCTTGGCCTAATTTGGATTTCTTTCCTCTTTGAATATGCTTTTAAATAATTTCATATATGTATACAATGGTTTTTGGTCATATCTATGCCTCAGTTCCTCCCTCTAGCTCCTCTACCCTCAAACATATCTCATAAACAAATTTCTAAATGGTCTTATTAAATAAAAAACACAGAGCCAAATATAGGGGTGAAAGCCTTAGAGACCAGGGAAATAGGAAAAGCCACCAGCCAACCTTACCTCACCAACTCTGCAGCTTCCAAATGTGAGCTACTTCCTGTCTTACCCACACCTTTATATGCCTTGCTTTTCTGCCCTTTCATTGGCTCTTAGCCCAGCTACCTCACTTCCTTGTCACTGTCTGTCTGTACAGACCTCCAGGTCTCTATGGTTGGTACTGGGTTTAAAAGCGTGTGTCACCATGTTTGGCTCTGTTCCCTAGTATGGCCTTGAACACACACAGACCCTGCCTGCTAAGTGATCAGATTAAGGATGTGTGCTGCCTGACTTTGTTCACTTAAAATGGCTGGCCTTTTCCCCCTGATCTCCAGGCAAGCTTTATTTATCAAAGCACAAATAAAATATCACCACATTTTTTTGAGTCTACTCAGAAAAGAAAAAAGAGAGAATATGGATATGATAAGATAAAAAGGTAGATTATTGAATCTACTTTTAAAAAGGAACTGCCTGTTTTAAATAGGATAAGTAACAAAATTTATATATATATATCTTGTGTAATAAAGACACAGTCCTAATTTGGAAATGGTCAAAATTCAAAACAAGCCCCATCCCTGTTTGAGAAGCTATTGTCAGTTCATGGCTGCTGGGAGAAGGAGAGTACAAATTCTTCAGTGATGTGGCCCCTGATAGGCTCTAATGGATGGCCTACTTTCAGGATCAAGAGCCGCACTAGTTGGACTCAATGGGTTAAAATAAAAGACTCATGAAGTTACGAGGGAGGCATGATGCAGAAATTCTGGGAGTAATTGGAAGACAGTAGGGGGTGGATATGATCAAAATACATTAGATACAAATATGGAATTCTCAATAAAAATAAATAAAAACAAGCTCTATAACCAAGCTGAGTGGGAGCTGGATTTCTGTATTATACTAACTTGTCCATGCTAGCACTTGTTTTTGGGTAATATCTGTGTTTTCAACTCTACTTAAAATATAGAAGAATTTATTTTTGTTGTTCAAAGATTACCTCAAGATAACTCCTAAATTATGTTAGCAATGCAATAATCTGATGTAGACAGATAGGGTAAAGAACACACATAGGAAATATATTTTCATCCTTCTATCCATATCCCAGACATGTGTTAGTGACTTTGTGAGAACTAATACTTGTTTACATCAGTATCTATGTATGATGGTTCATTTTCCTTTAAAAGTAGGAAGGATTCCTGTTCAAATATTTTGTTCCCTCTTGTCAAGTCATTGATAATTCTGTGCTATACAATTGATGTATGGTTTTCTTTGTGAGTGGAACTGAAAATGAGCCCCTGTTTAAACAATTTGCTACTAGAATTTGGTATCTAGGCTATTAACTGACAGTTTTCATTTTCAATAATTTGTTTATTAACAAATGCCAACCTCAAATCTACACTTTCAAAATCAAAGAGCATTTGCCTATTATGAATACTTAATGAAAACATGAGAATATATAAAAAACAATACCCATAGGACTTAAATTCATTTCTACGTAATCTGTATAAAATTTGGAGTCTGTATTTCTGATAAACCTTGTTTAAGAATAACTGTGTGTCAACCCAGCATCTAAAAGCTTTGTTGAGGCACATGTCTTACAGAATGGAAGTAGGTCATCCCATGATGGGGATGAGGCTGTGTAGGGTCAGTTTAAGAAAGAAGGCAGAGTCAGCATTCCTTCTCCTCATTTAGCCGACATCATGCGGATTTGGATGTGCCAGCCAGGGGGTGAGCAGATGCCTCAGCATCTCTCTCTCTCTGAACACTCTGATCATATTAGTGCATCATCTGTCTATCACTCATTGTCTCCCAGCATGGCTTTCTACCTGATTCATCAGCAAAACTTCAGCAAGATGCTAGCAATATTACTTCTTTTCTAAAAAACAGTGAGCTTGTTATGTTTGGGGAAAGGATCCAAGACCTCATCACAATTGAACATGAAGATCATCCATATTCAATTTATGTAGTCTAATAAACTGATCTTTAATATTTTTGCAATAAAAGAAAAAACAAAACAAAACACATGCACCCACAAAACAAAACAGGAGTCTTTAATGAGGGGTCAAGGAAAACCAGGGTTACTCTGAGATCATTATTAGTAATAGCTTTTCTTTTTAGGATAATTTCTTTCTCATCTATGGTATTTATCTTTTAGCTTTCTTTTTAATACACTTACATTCTGTGACTCTTGAAGGAGATGCTGATCACCTCCTTGTAAAGAAAAAGTTTCAAAGTTCAGTTATTTAAAATGCTTATTTCTATTTTTAGTCTCTATGATACTTTCAACATACTTAGAATATCACATATTTAATGATATTTCTCATAAAATTTTAGTTAAACTTCAATTTATTGCTCTTATCATTCCTTTTTCTATAGTTAGATCTTCCCGAATCTGGAAGATCAGGTTTTAATATACTCTGCTTCATAAAATGGAAATGACTTGTATTTTACTATAAGATATAGAGTAAGATACTGCCAAATAGCTTCCAAAATGTTAATAACTTAGATGCTTGCTGACAGCAAATGAAAGTATCTGCTCTATGTCTTACTTATGTTTTACATCCTTGTCGTTTTCCTAAGCAACAAACAAACCATTGTTTGAAAAGTTTAAAACTTGAGATGTAACACAGCATATTCTCACAATGATGAGGTACAACTAAAGCATGGGAGGGTGTTGGACCTAACAAGAGATGAGCTTACATTAGGGAAGGAAAGCGACCTTACCCTGAAAGAATTAGAAAACCACTTGAAGTGTCTTGCAGAATGGAGTCATGTATTTGGATGTCTGTCTAAGCATTATTTTGGAATTTCGGCGCTGGATACTGACATACTGGAAACAAAGAGCTGTTGGGAAATTACCTGTATTCCAGATGGGCGATAATGAGGACTTGAACTACAGCAGGATTCTAGGATAAATGAAAAGGCATAGGATTTATGGGACTAACATAGAGTACACTTAGCATCTTTGGGTGTCTGTTTATGGTTTTGTCTAGTGTCTGAAAAGACGGTGAATTTGTAAACCTGGAGGAAATGCAGGAGAAGATCAAGACTGAGGGGAAAGGAAATAAGCTCAGTATCTGACAAGTATAGTTTGAGTGAGCTTCTGAAGTCAAGAAGGCATTGGGGTTTGGAACTCAGCAGAGAATTTGTCTGGTGGGCTTAGGGCATTTGCACATCTGGGCAGTAGTAAATGTTCTGAGGTCAATGTGAGACAATATTTACTGAGGAGCAAATTAGACTGGGATTGATCCCTGAAGAATATATATTTGAGGAGCAGGTAGAGAGAGAGAGGGAAAAAAAATCAATGGTTAGACCAAATGCTTATAAATTTGCTTACTTAAACTATGTCAATAGAAATTTTATTTAAAAATTGTTATTGCAAATTGATGAGAGCAATAGACCAGTAGTGAAAAACCACAGAATCTAAAATGCTTGCTTTGAAGGGGATATTGCTCAAATCTGCAATGTCCATGAAAAAAATACAATTGGTGCTAACTCTTGGTTGAGTGGCCTTCCACTGGAACAATGTTTACTTACCAAGGCCCACACCCATGAAGAAAACTGATTCTCACTCTCCCTACAGCCATCAATGTAAATAGCTTCACAGACAGGGATGGAACTTCAAGTCCAACTCTCGTCTCTATGCTGGAATTTTGTCTGGCTTGAGCTTAAACAGATATTATACATACTGTCTCAACTTCTGTGAATTCATATGTACAACTGCCCTACTGTGTCTGGAGAACAGTTTTCTCATCCTAATACATTGCCTCTCGCTATTATCCTCTTCCCTCTCATTCTTCCCCAATGATCCATAAGCCTTGGGAGGAGGGGGTATGATACAGATGTCCCTTAAAGAATTGAGAATTTCTCCAGTCTTTTATTCTGTCCATGTTCAACAGTTGTGAGTCTCTATGATAATCACCATCTATTGTAAAAAGAAGCTTCTCTGATGAAGGTTGACAGATGCACTAATCTATGGGTATGTCAATAAGTCATTTAATATTCTGTCCATTTAACAGAATAGTAGTAGTTTATGACCTGTCTGGCCACTGATTTTAGCCCTGATAGTGGTCCAGGTATGGGCTTGATCTTGTGGAGTAGACCTTAAATATAATCAGAAAGTTGTTATTGAGTTCCATGACATTCATGTGACTTGTGGTGGTTTGAATAAGAATGCCACTCATAGGCTCACATATATTTCAATGCTTGGTAATCAGGGAGCGGCACTAAGGAATAGGAGGCATGACCTTGTTGGAGTAGGTGTGGTCTTTTTGGAGGAAGTATGTCACTGGGGGGTGGGCTTTGAGGTTTTAAGAGCCCAAACCAGGCCCAGTTGCTTGTTCTTCCTGTTAGCTGCAGATCTGGATGTAGAACTTTCAGTGACTTCTCCAGCTCCATGTCTGCCTGCATGCTGCCATGTTCCCAGCTATGGTAACAATGGACTAAATCTCCGAAACTGTAAGCAAGCTCCAATTAAATGCTTTCCTTTATAAGAGTTGCTGTGGTCATGGTCTCTTCACAGCAATAGAACACTGACTTAGGTACCATAATTACACTATTCGGCATGTCTCACCAGGCTACCAATTACTATAGCTTATAGGATTCACAGCTGGATAAGATTGATGATCATTTTTCTTCTCCACTGGTGTGGATAGCACTTTCTAGCACTGTGAAAGCTAACTAGTAGGGATCAAGCTTCTGTCTCAGTACCAGGTTGATTTCTCCATGTTTTATGACACAAGTATGTAGTATCTTCAGCAATAAGGTCTTACCATAGAGTTCAGGGGTTATGGGAGGTTGTATGACACTCTTTCTGGGGAGATGTGAACAGATGTCTATTCATCTCAGATAGGCCAAATTACAGATTCCATCAAAGTGAAATTTGGTGAACCAAAGAGTTTTATTGATGTTACCTATAGGAATATGGGTAAGGATTTAGTTATAGGACAAAAATAAATCAAAGGCAGCTGCATCACCAAACCTACCTAAGCATGGGCAACAGCTCACAGAAGCTGGAAACCTGGAGTTTACTGCACCACCCACAGGCAGCTCAATAAGTTAGTGGGTGTCCTTCCCAAGAAACCTATCTCTACTTCCAGGCAGCTCAGCTTGTCTGAGAATGCCTCACTGTTGCTGGAGAGCTTCTCTCTAGGTCTCACCAAGCCCCGCAGTCCCACAACCCACATATAAAATAATCACTCAGATGCTTATATTACTTATAAACTGTATGGCCCTGGCAGGCTTCTTGCTAACTGTTCTTATATCTTAAACTAACCCATTTCTATAAATCTATACCTTGCCACGTGGCTTGTAGCTTACCGGCATCTTTACATGCTGCTTGTCTTGGTGGTGGCTGGCAGTCTCTTCCTCCACCTTCCTGTCCCTCAATCTTTCTCTCTGTTAGTCCCGCCTATACTTCCTGTCTGGCTACCAGCCAATCAGTGCTTTATTTATTAACATATTTGTCATACAGAACATCCCACAGCACTTCCCCTTTTTTGTTTTTTAAAAAGGAAGGTTTTAACTTTAACATAGTAAAATTACATATAACAAAACAATTATCAAGCAAGAATTACAGTTACAATATTAAAGAAGATAGCCTATCTATCTTATATTTGTGAGTTTAAAGTTTTATATCTAACTTATCTTTTATCATAACTAAGGAAAATTGTAAGTATCTAGTCTTCAACCACATAAAAGATCTGAGAAGGAATATAATGGTACCTGAGAAATGGTAGATGGATGCAAGCAACTTTCGGGAATCTTGCAAGAGTAGACCGAGACAGCTGACAGCCTGGACAGTCACCTAATGTTTCTCAGCATTGTTGGTGCATTCAAATTGGCTACAGGCCTAGAGTATCTGACAAACCATTTTTAGAAGCAGGATCTTGTCAGAGTACAGTAGTCGCTTTCTTTGTGTCCCGCTTGTCCAGAAAGGACAGCATTGCATTCGTACTATCAGCAGTCGAGGCAAGGGCAGTTCTTTGCCCAGTAGGCCATTTTGTGCCAAGAAGACAAACTTCCAACTGGAAATGTCTTAGAAGCCCAACATTCTCTCGGGATCGAATTGGTGCTGCCAGGAGCAATTGTGTCTCATGTCAACAGAATTCTAAGTTATTTAGATGCCATATTCTGTAGGTCTATGAGGTGTTTGAAGATTACCTTTCTATCTGAAATATATCTATGTATACCTAGAAGACTTAACTAACATGGCTACAAATGTGATTATCGTAGATGACTAATTATTAATGTATTTTTTAATTATCCATTACAATTTTAAATGAGTTACATAAACATAATACCTCAAACAAAAGTAGAAATATACACACAGTATAACAAAATCAACTTTAAGTTTGTATCAATAAACTAATATTTATATCAATGTAAAACATTTTAAACATAAACTAAAATCTATACCAATGTAAAACATTTTAAATAAGTTGTTGTCCTTTAAAAGTAGATTCATTAATCTACCCTTTTATCCTATCATCTCTATGTCCTATATATCTATATCATATCCCCTTTTCTTTTTTAGAAAGAGATCACATTTATAATTAACCTGTTTTAAATAAAAATATTGGTTTTTGTCTGTCCCACACCAGAGGGCTCTTTTGATTTGGGACAGAAGAATCTCTTTACCTTTTTATTTTAGGAATATGTCTGGGTTTAGAGAGGGAGTGAGCCCATTTCATCTCTAAAGCCAGC
>CABHPP010116232.1:0-10776 GCA_902168425.1 Peromyscus attwateri
AGGGAGAGCAAGTGGTGACTAGAATTGCTATTCCTGAGCCATTTAGGCTTCCATAACTCTGGGTGCTTTTAAAGGAATGTTGCTAAGGATATTTTCTGTTCCAGGTTCTCCATAGTTTCATGGTCACCACAGTTTTTCTGGGTGTATCTCATTCACTATGGATAACTTGGGCTTTCAGTTTAACATTACTCTTTCTAATATTTGTCTTGTCCCAAGAATTTCAAGTGTATGCGTAAGCCAGTCACCCATAGCCTGGCTATGATGGGACTTTTGAGTAGTAGCTGCTGGTTATTTGGCAGATCTAAAGTAATAATGAAAGGCCTATTCACAAAGCTCCTCTCTGTGCCTTGGGAACATGGCCGTATCTCCTCTGATGCCTGAGTTATCACAGAAAGTGGTGACACCACCTCTGCCTTGTGGACCTGGGGCATGAGGTGCCTCTTAGGAGACACGTTTCATCAGGCATCCTCTCATTTCTCTCCCAACAAAGAATGATTGAAGGGACTACATCATAAGCAGTGATGATGAAAAACCCAGCAGTCCTTCACCTAGACAGCAGGTCACAGGCTACGGCACGAATGGTCCGTAAGACAGCGCCGCAATCAGCATGGAGCAGTGCACGAGTCTTACAGTTTGATTAACTGCATATGTCGCAAATTCTCATAGTAACAGTTCACAAAACCCCTTCAACAAAACAATGAGCACATGGCGCACTCATGTCTTAGTCCCTTTGTTCTTCTTGGCTCTCTAGAAGTATCTGCCGTGGACTCTATTAGAAATATTTATGTATTCATATATTAGGAGCTCATTGATAAATATGTTATTGTTTTGAAACAAACATCTTATAGGTAAAATAGAATATTGATCATTTCAAATGTTCAATGGAATGTGCAATGCTGTCACCCATGCAGAAAGTGAGGAGTCAGATATGGGTCACTCTGGATTTAGCTCTTGAATTTTAAGCCACATTTCAGACTTTTTGCATATGACTTAATGTATGTAATGGGTACCTTCAGTTCAGGAAGTCTGAGTCTCAGGGTTTCATCTCTGGTCCTTGTCAGCAGGTGTGAAGCCTCTCCATTCTCCACAGTAATGCCATGAAAGATCTGTTTGAACTCTCTCTGTCTCTTTCACACACAAACACATGTATTTGCATGTCATCATGTATGAAATATCTATCAGTCAGTCTGTCTGTCTGTCTGTCTACCTATCTCTTTTAAATACCCTTCTTTTTCCTTCCCAGAAGTTGTGTGGTCATCCTCCTCCTCATCTCCTGAACACACTAAACCAGCAGTTCTCAACCTGTGGGTCATGACCCCTTGGGGGTGTTGAACAACCCTCCCACAGGGTCACACACTAGACATCCTACACATCAGATTTTGACATGATGATTCATAACAGTAGCAAAATTACAGTGTGAACTAGCAACAAAAATAATTTTATGGCTGGGGGTCTCGACAACATGAGGAGCTGTGTAAAAGGGTTGCAGCATTAGGAAGGTTGAGAACCACTGCACTAAACTTTCCCATTTATGCCCATGTTATTTCCCAAGCATCAGAAGAGACGGCGTCTGAGCTGGTTTTTCTCCCTCTTCACTCTATTCTTGATCTCAGACCTGAGAGCAGAATTTCAACTGAACATTTCAACATGGTGTGTCCTGTATCAGATCCTCTGGTGACTCACTGAAGCCCACAGCTCAGTCTGAGCTCATTAACCACAGCCCTCCCTGACCTGTACTGAATTATCTTTCCACTATCCTTGCAACAATGTTTGTGGATCCGGCCCTCCACCCTACACAGTCTCCTATTCCTTTTGTCTTAAGGTCAATATTAGGTAAAGCCCTATCTACACAGACAGACAGACAGGCACACACACACACACACACACACACACACACACACACACACACACCACGGCATGCTCTCTTGGCAAACAGATCTGTCAGTATTACCTGATAGATAACACAAAGCACTCTTTCGTTGCATATTTACCTAGGAGTTGACATGGGAATCTAGAGACTAGTATAGATAAAGGAAAGTCAGACCCTGTCTGTGTGTTGAACTTATCTTAGCTCAAATTTGAATTTTTGTTATTAAAGGAAAAAGTAGCATGCATCATGCTCAAGGCTTGCTGACTTTCATCCCCTGATGGCAGCTCTTTTCTGGGCCTATGGTATATAATATGCGCATCACAGTAGAATGTTCTTGCTGTTAAAAAAAAAAAAAAAGTTGAGTTAGCTGTTTAGCTCTCTAGATTTTTGTTAAGTGGGAATAAAAACCAAAACCTATTTCAAAGGACTATTAGATGTCACAGGTGCCTTCAGTTCAACACTTGACCACACCATGCACAACACATAGGGAAGCTTTGACGGGTGTTTTGGCAGACATCAGCATCTTGTTAGTGATCTTTTGATGCCTGAAACTGACTCGTTATCTTACTCAGTCAACACACACCATAAACTTGACCATGGATGTTTATCTCAGGCTTTTGTGTTTTTCCCTTTCAGGGCTGGTTCTTTCCTTCTCATGAACACCAGGCTAATGCCCATCCCATCCCTCTCTCCAGCCCACTGACAATTCTGAGGAAACTATTTTGAAAATCTCAACACGGAATCTGGATTCTTCCAGACCTCACTCTGTCCTTACCCTTACCTTCTAACTCATGATCCACACTGACTTTCTACTCTTTAACTGGACTCTGTAACGTGGTTTCCACTCTGCACCTGGTCTGCCAGCCTGGCCTTCAGCTCACCTCACAACTGTCTGGTTCTAAGTCATTCTCCTGTAGGGGAAACTTTGGTTGCCTACTGCTGCTTGGGGTTTGTGGGCTGACACATCTGGCATCATCCATCTGTTATGCAAGAGAGAGGTGACTGTTCCTTCATGGGCTCTCAGTAGATAGCAGTCATCCCTGGATCTGTCCTGGAAGTCCCCTCATCAGCACCCGCTGTATTTTACATGTACTTTTTAACTTGAGGGAGGAAGTCTCATGCTTGATTATGTCAGGGATCAAGCTGTTGAAGTATTATGGACACACAGAGCTTATTTGAGATACTTTGGTGTGAATAACAGGAAGTCAAGGAACAAGTTGTGTCATGAATATGTTGCTTTTAAAGCTGTAACTTTAATTTTGCCTTCTTAACATGCAGAAAACTCGGTCTAGTTTACTATCCCAGAACTGTCATTTGCATAAAGTCTAATTTACAAACTCAGCAGAAATAAGCGTTTGTGTCAGGTACAAATGGTGTAGCTGTTGACGCTGTGGGGCTTCTCGGTGGAGTATTGACCCTGGTTTTGACCTGCCTAGTAGCACAGCAGTTGGCTGGACATTAGCCCAGACCTTGTTTCCAAGTCTTCCTGGTCTCCTTGTCCTTGTTACTGCTTTAGAGAGAGTGGGGTGAGAGTGGCAGTGTGTGTGTGTGTGTGGGGGGGGGCAATCTAAAGCTCCAAGTTATTCCATCTGCTTTTCACAACATCTATGTTTACCCTGTATCCTGGCAGTTCAGATGGGAGTCACTTATCAAAATGTTTCTTTAAAAAAATATTTTTTTATTATTGTATGCATATGTATGTGGGTGTGCATGTGTGTATGTGTGTGTATATTTGTATATGTGTGTGTATATCTATGTATATGTACATGTGTATATGTGTGTATGTCCGTACATGTGTGCATGTATATACGTGTGTGTGTGTGTGTGTTTGTGTGTGCATGTGTGTGTGCATGGATGTGGGTGTGAGACTAGAAAAGGCTTTGGATCACTGGAGCTGAAGGTGGTTGTGAGCTATCCAAAGTAGATGCTAGGAGCCAAATCCAGGTCCTCTGCAAGAGCAGCAGGAACTTTTTAACCACCATGCCATCCCTCCAGCTCCCTGTCAACGAATGTTCCTGAAACGAAATCTTTAAGCATTAGTTCGTAAAGGACCTTAAGGATCAGTTGATCCAGGGTCTCCTGGCCTGGGTTCTGTGAGCTGTTAGAATGCATTCCAATGATGAAAAGTTTCTATCAATTCCTCTCTCTTCTCTCCACTCTCCTTTCCTCCCCTCCTCTTGTGTGGGGTGTTCATTAGGTAGGGATGCAACCCAGGTCCTGGCCCTTCATGATGAGAGGATTCTGTGGGCCTAGTGCATGTGCCATATCCAAGGTTCAATACTCAGCTTACTAGGCTTCTTTCCGTAGGTGTTCTTGGAGTGTTAAGTGAATTAAGGCACTTTATTGATCATAAAGGGAGAGATGAACTAAGGGCTGCTCAAATATTTGAATTATTTTTATGTGGACCATGTATTAACCTTAGTGTGAGAGTCCACAAAGGTTTCCTAGTTAGATCTGAGCTTGCTTTACACAGCAGGGCTGCATTAGGGGATGGCTTGACCGGATGTTTGGGATGGTCTACACTTGGCTGCTGTGGGGGAGGTCTTTCGCTCCACCCCTTGGCATTCCTTTAAAAAGCCCTTTAGTAGAGACAGAAAGGGCTGGTGGGTTTGGACCCAGGCCCTCCTGAGGCTATCCTGTGTTTTCTCTCTCCCACAGGCCTCCAGTATGGCTATTTTTCTTCAAGCCTGTGGGACTGCAGGCCCTAGTGCCATCCAGAGGAGCTGAGCCTTCTCAGTGAGGCCAGGGCAGATGGCTGGCATGCACCGTCTACTTCACTGTGGTTTCTCACAGCACTTGCTACCTCCAGTGCTCACTATATTGTTGCCCAGTTACTGTTTTCAAGTGGTCTGTGTCCTACTTCAGTGCTATTCTATCCTGACAGAACTTTTGTATTCTTAGGCCTACACCATATTCCTAGCATCTAGGACATAGCTTTGCACACAGTAGACACTCAAGAACTATGTCTTGAGTGAGTTGATTGTCATTGTGAAAAATAAATAGTCTAAATAAGCCTAGGCTAGGAAGACAGGAGCGATCTCATCGTTTCCTAAGAGGCCAGGAGGGGCTCAGGGGGGCCCCTTGTGAGAAGAGAAGAGCCATGGTGATCTTGCACAATAAATGTGGTGCACTATCTTTTTCAGGACCCCGAGCAAGGAGGAGGTGAATTAGAAAATGAGGGTCTGGAAATAGGAGCAGGTTATACTGTTTGTCTGACTATGTTACAACCTCCTGGAGGTCTAGCCAGGGTGACATGAGTTGGCAGGGCAGCCCTCTGGCTTGGCCTGACAGTGACCCCTGGGCTGGGCTCCGAGTCACGGTGAACAAGTTTGGCGCAGGGCACTGTTTTCCAGTAAGAGGCTTTGGGATGTTTTTATCATGTTTGTTTAGTCTGTGGATTTTGGAGATTTTCCCTTTTATTTTCTAGGTCCGTCATATTAAAAACGAATTCTTCCTTTGTCTTTTAGAAATAATGAAAAGCCAGGTTGAAGACACTGTACTGTCACGATAGTTCAGTTCTTTCCACAGAGAAATTGATTTTTTTTTTTTCCACCCAGCTTTCAGGCTTCCTCTCTGTCATAAACTTATCAAGAAGAATGAAAAAAGACATTTGCCCAGCTCTTCTCTCAGTGGGAAAGACACACTCCTGTCCCATTAGCAATGGGGCAGGCACAAAAATGCCCAGAGAATTACTGCAAACTGTGTCCCCTGAGACGCAGCCCTGTCTCCAGCACCGCAGAGGCTGGCCTTCTTTCCCCACTTCTGTTTCTGCTCTGGGAAAGCCAGTTTGTTTAGCCTCATGTGGGGTCCAGACAAAGCGCAGACTCCATGAGTTCCTATGCGTGTTATGTCTCCTCTGTTTGCTCCTGCATTTTCTCTGAAGTGGCCGTGCAAGAGAACACAGCCTCTGCCGAGACAGCGGCATTGGGAAGACATTTTCCCAATAAATTTGGAGACAGTTGATCTGATGTGAGTGGTGGAAAGCCTCGGGGGTGGAAGGTCGGGGCTCAGCAGTTTTCTGTCTCTGCTCCCGGTGTCTCCTCTGCCCTTTTCCTCTTTACAGTTTCCTCTGAGAGAAGTCATGTGATCATGCCACCACAGTTTTGAATGCCAAGTATCTAAGTGTCTTCAAAATGCAGCACAACACTTTTAAAGGCAAATAGTGGAGTGGTTTCGTCTGGCATTTCCATTACTGCTCTGCTTAGTGAATTCTAGACATCACACATAAATGTGGCTGGCTAGTTGTTTTTTCCCCCAGAAAAGTCATGATGCAGAACCACTGAGCTGTCTTTTTGTATCTGATGCTTTATCCATTGAACACACAGCACATGGTTTTCTTAGAAATGTGATTTGCTTTGCGTTAAGGATATCTATAACAGTCTGTGTTAGCTTTTTATAGCATTTACATTATATTTTAGAGACACGGCCATTTCTCATAGTTTTATGCCATACTTAAGTATTTACTGAACTAACATCAATTACTCTGTTGTCTCCAGTATTCTAAGTCCAAGTTAAAAATAGCAAAGTGTTAAATTGATACCATTATTGTAGCTACTGTCAAATTGTCCTTTTATGGAGAAGTGAAAACTGTCTACACTTTTGCACGTACTGTTTTCTCTTGCATCTTAAAAGTTGTAAGTACATTGCCCTGATTTGTGAGTGTCTGTAATTGTTGGTTTCTGGCACTGTCCCACTGGTATGCAGCATCTCTGGCATCTGCTGGGCTTCAGGTCACGTGCTACTTGATATATTGCAAACTTCCTCTCTTATTGCAATCTTTGTTGTGAGTTTGTGAAGTTACTTGTTTTATTTCCGTTGTGTTCTAATTTATAAAAACAAATGGAAAAATAAATGTAAAAGTACTAATATTTTTCCCATGTGGAATGTTTTATTATTAAAGGGAGGAGAGGGAAGGGAGGGAGGGGGGGAGGGAGGGAGGGAGGGAGAGAGAGAGAGAGAGAGAGAGAGAGAGAGAGAAGCAGAGGTGTATGCAGCCTTATGGAAGGAGAGAGAGGGAGAGAGGAAGGAAGAGAGAGCAAGTACTAATATTTTTACATATAAAAATCACCAATAGTAGTAAGCCTTATATTCTAATACAATTGAGAAAAAGATAGAAAATTAATGACCCTGTCTCTGCCCCAAATTGTACATTTTTTTAAAGAATTATTTATTTATTATGTATACAGTGTTCTGCCGCATGTATGCCTGCAGGCCAGAAGAGAGCATCAGGTCTCATTACAGATGGTTGTGAGCCACCATGTGGTTGCTGGGAATTGAACTCAGGACCTCTGGAAGAGCAGCCAGTGCTCTTAACCTCTAAGCCATCTCTCCAGCCCCAAATTGTACATTTTTATCCTCAATTTGAATGGTTCTTTGACTTCCCCTGGCAATGAGGAAAAGGACAAGACTAATTCCTGACCTTCGAGGGCCCTCTCGTCCTTCTAACACGAACTCCATGTTTTGACCTGTGAACATCAGCGTTGTTCACGTTTTCAGTAACGAAGTTTGCGCCCTAGCTCTAGCAGAGCTCTGTGTACAGGGCCAAGATGCTGATAAGCAACGTTTATTACTTAGGACAAGCATCATTTGTACGTGCAGTGTTGGTTTCTGACAGGATGTACAGAGAGCACAGAGGACTGTCTGTTCTTTGGGGAAAACTTTGGAGACTTTCTCCTGAATAGTTTTTTCACAAAAGAATAAGACAGCGTGTAAAACCTGCAGACAGTGTGTAAACGCTGACTCTTGCCCCTGAGATCAGCTTGTGTAGCGAGGTAAGGTTGATACACTGCATGAAGTCTCTTCTCTTTTCTGCCTTTATCCTTTGTGGGAACCCTTTCCTCTTCAGCAAACACTACTCAGGTCTTCTTTACCAACAAAGTGAGCCACAGCTCTTGAAAATATGACCTACATTCAGCACTCACACTTCTAGTTAGTCCTCTATTAAAAATCTCTTTAGTCACATTAAACATATTCACAAGCACTTCTAAATTGCTCATATATCAGACAGAACAGAAGAGGTTACAGCTGCAGTAATAACTCAGAGAGCAAAAGCATGTTTGATCTGCGCTGATTGTTGTCTGTGGGTCATCAGAGCAGCTCTGTTCATGGTTCTCATGGACGCTCAGCCTGAAAATTACCGCCATTTTGAACGTCACCAGCTGCTATACAAAGGGAAAGGAGGGTTTACCCCTTAAGACCTTCCTGCAGTAGGCCAACAGGTAGAGCTTAGGTGCCCAGAAGGCAGCTGGGTGGAATACGTAAGAGTCGGCACTGATAAAAATCCACAGTTCTGTTGAGTTTGATAGTAGTGGGGTACTCATTTTCCATGCATTGCCTTTTCATTCACTCATGGGGATGCCTCTGCATGTGCATGTGCGTTCTTCACTGAGATCTCCGCCTTTAAGGGGAGGAGTTGAAGGTGAGCCCCTCCCAAGTGGCCTTACATTTGCTCTGGATAGGAACCTTTTCTCTTTTTTAAACCAGCCAAGAACTTAATGTTTATTTCTTGATTTGAGCATCCATATACTTTAGGAGTTAAAAATTCAGACTCATGAGAGGGGGCAAGGGAGGTGAACATGATTAAAATACATTACATACATGCACAAAACTGTCAAAAACTAAATTTTAAAAGAGAAAAAAGAACTTCAGACCACATAGCTTTTGTCACAGGCTTTGGATACCGAGTTTGCACGTGTGAGTGAGTAAGGTTTCTTGCTTTTCTCATCCCTTCTCTGGACCTCACTTTCTTGCTCTCCTACCCCGGTGTTTGTATCAAGCCACAGCTCCACCTGCGGCTGTATGCCATGCTTTGGTTCTGAGTGCCTTCCACACTTGTTTCCAGTACTAGGGTGGGGTGAGTGTGTGGTTGTTTCTGATTGTGTTTGGAGGGAGGATCCCGTGTAGGCTTCAGTCATTCTTCAGCTTCAACAGCAGGTCTTTGCTCTTCTAGAGTGGACCCCTTCTTCAACCATTTTTTATCTATTTCCAGTTCTTCAATCCCCAAGGATACTTTCAGCTTCCTATCTGACCACACCCTTTCTGCACCGCTGTATCCTCCTGCAGATGGATTTCTTCCATGACCTTCTATACTGTGGTTTGTTTCTCAAAGCAGGACCTCACTGGGTTGCCAGTGCTAGTCTCTGACTCCTGGGCTCCACCTGTCCTCCCACCCTGAGGTGGGAGCCTCCTGAATGACTGATCTCGGTTGCACCCCACATCTGGCTCACTTTCCAGCAACTTCTTCCCTTCTGAGGCTCTTTCAAATACTTGTTTACCAAATGCTTGTGTTCTTCAACATTATTGCCCCAATATATCCTTTCTTTGTGTGATCCATCTTGTTTTCAGGATGAAAACTGTTACCCAGACCAGAGTTCTAGCTTCACATTTTCCTTTCCTATTGTACCTAATAGCCTGTTAGACACAGCATTGAGCTGTTCCTTAGTAAACTTATCTAGACTTGGAGTGAGATCCCAGCACCTGACTCAGTGCAAGTGAACAGCTCCTCTCTGGTTTTCAGCTGTGTGTGTTACTGGGGAGATGATGTGGCACCACTGGCATTTATGGGTCTCATCATAACAGTTACAGCTTAACTTTCAGTTTACCACTTGTGGAAATGCCCAGTACTGTAGAATTATCCCTTCTCCTTTCCTAGTCTTATAACCATTCTGAACTAGCACATTTCAGGGTTAGGTTAGAGACTTCCAGGTGTGGTGGACCAGAAGTGGCAACTGGAGACCTCGTCTTCTTGGGGATGTGCTGGGCTTCTGGTTTTGTTATAGTTCACAGGCCCCGGTACCTATAGCTACTTCTGGACATGGACAGAGTGCTGTCAACCCTGCTGGAATGACTCGATCAAATGAGTCAGAGCATGAGATAGAGATGAAATGACTGTGAGTTATCCTGGGGCTGCTCTGGAAAGATGGTTGTAGCATGTTACCACACTGCCATTTTATGTGCACAAGTTATGAGGCCAAATGATTGTATGGCTGTTTTTGAGTTGTGTGCCCACTGTATACAATACAACTTAACTTTCTCTTCTAAATAGAGACTATCTTGTGGCTATTTGGTATTCCAGAACTCTACAATGAATGCCTGTAGTCTTCTGTATGCTGTGCTTTTAGTCAGATGGAATATGGGAGACAGGCTGGTTGATTCTGATTCAAGATTTGTTTTAATGTTCATTTCATAGCACTTGTAACATTTCAGATACAGTGGGTGAGGATCTGGCTCGTTTGAGAGAGGACTTGCCTAGCCTACATGAAGCCCTTGGTTTGATCCCCAGTTCTATGTAAAACCAAATGTGATGACACACACCTTGGCTCAGAAGTTTAAGGTCACCCTAGACCTTACAGAAACTTCAAGACTAACCTGAGATACGTGGGTCCTTCTCTGGGGTATCATTTTCTCATGTTTTCATATCATAGCATCGATATTCTATATACTAGACCATGAAATGTGCTTCATAAACTTTAAATCACTTTTATCAGATCACAAGTTAATTACTGCAAATCGCTATGAATTTAGTTATTAACTCATACTTCTTTTACTCTTTTATTTCTTCCAGCACTGTCGGGCACATAAAGAGTCCAGCACTCTCGTTTTCAGACTGTACCCATTCTCTGAACCTAGAGGCAGCACACTTTCTGTATGAAAGGACAGATGGCAAGCCCATGAGGGCTTTTAGGACCTGTGATCATAACTCATCCACTTTGCCTTTGTAGCAGGGAAGCAGCTGTGGATGATGGGTGGATGGGTTGTCTGCTGTAGATGATGGGTGAATAGGGTGTCTGTGCTGTGAATGATGGGTGGATGGGGGTGTCTGTGCTGTAGATGATGGATAGATGGGTTGTCTGTGCTGTGGATGATGGGTAGATGGGGGTGTCTGTGCTGTAGATGATGGGTGGATG
>CABHPP010116232.1:11583-28820 GCA_902168425.1 Peromyscus attwateri
GAGAGAGAGAGAGAGAGAGAGAGAGAGAGAGAGAGAGAGAGAGAGAGGAGTTAGATATCCAGACAAACTCAAAATTGAATAATAGGTTCATGCTCCATTTTTGATTAATTGGAGGGACAAATAAATAATGAAAATCTGTTATAGCCATGCTGCCTAAATGCTAGGACCATTGATCTAAGTAGCCTTGTGGTGTACCCAGTCCAGTTTTTTATCAATTGATGACCACACAGCTGACACCTGGGAATTCAGAGAGTGGAATAACTCAGACCTGGGCCATGGCCCTTGGGTGCCTCTTTATTAGCTTCTGTGGTCTATTACCTGCCAGCTGTACAGGAGGCAACCCCACCATCAGGCCACTCAGCCATGCTCTGCTCTCTACACCTCGACACTTGCACCCAAGCCACTGTCTCCAGTCACTTTGCCGCCAAAACATTCTACCTCTGTGCTGTTTAATTTTATGTCAACTTGACACGAGCTGGGGTCGCCTGGGAAGGAGGACTTCAGTAGAGAAAATGCCCTCCATCACATTGGCCTGTAGGCAAGTCTGCAGGGACAGTTTCCTGATACATGAGTAATGGAGAAAGGCTCAACCCACTGTTGATCACCCTCGGGCAGGTGATCCTGGAGTGTATAAGAAAAGAAACTGAACAAGGCAGTGAGCAGTGTCCTCTGTGGCCTCTGCTTCAGTTCCTGCCTCCAGGCTCCTGCTTCACTTCCTTCAATGGCTTGTGGCTCAGATATGTAAGCCAAATAAACTCTTCCTCCCCAAGTTGCTCGTGGTCTTGGTCTTTATCACAATAGAAAGCCAATCAAGACAAGCTCCAACCCTGCTGGCCCAAGTAATTCTCCAAAGTGGCACTTGTAGTGGCAGGTGTCTACTTAGAATTATGTCCTGGGATGTATAAGTGACTCCATCCAGCCTGGGAGGATGTGTTTGTGTTAGGGAGCATGGGCTTTCAATGTTTAAGATAGTTTATACATTTCAGTTAAGGTCAACTTCTGATTGATTCTTAACATACATGACTGAGTGTTTAAACTTTGTGAATTAGAGTTAAACCCTTAACTTTGTTAATAATGTTAACATTGACATACACTCACAAAACATGTGCCCACACATGTGAATGCATGCACATGCATATATCACACACAGAGAATGAAAATACAAAGAGAATGAGAAAACTAAATTTAAAATTTTGAATTTTGAAATAAAAAACCCAAAATGATTAAGGATAACATGATAGTCTTTTTATATGTGTTCTCTAGAGCATTACAAAGAGAAAGCTCGCATTGAGGTTAACATGTGAGTTACCAGTGCCATGCCTGTCTGGTTGAATTTTAGATATGGTAGAGTAGTATGGTGTTTTAGACCACAGGTTTATAGTTTCCACAGAGAGAGAAGAGTTTTGAGAACAAAGCTTTGCCACTCAATTACATCAGGCGCCTTTCTTTTATGTACAGAATGAATTCCTTAGCTGTGCACTAATTAAAAATTTATCTAAATAGCTCAGAGTCCTTGATTTAATCACAAGAGAAGCGAAATCCTCAAAGGTGTCACTCTAAGAAATAGTGCATCGGTCTCAAAAAGGCAGAGTGAATGGTGAGGCTTGAGGCCTGACCCCTGAGGTAATGTCTCAGCACTGAGTTTTCAGTAAAATTGATAAAGTGTCTTTATTCAGTCTCTTGAGCTTGTTCTGCTGGATGGACTATTTGCTGTCAAGGGATGCCCGTCTCTGTGAGTGCTCGAGGCAGCTGTGAGGGCACATAGCCTACCTCGAGGGGAAGCAGGGTTGGCGCAGCCTGTTATGGCACAGTCCTGCTAGAGACACTGACCTCCTCCTGCTCCTGACCTTGAGAAATTCATCAGCTCCTAGAACTACCAGAGACTGTAAGACATTATCTCACTCAGCACTCTGGCTCCAAGTAGAAATTCACTTAAGTTATCACTGTAGAGGAGACTGCCTTCATGTTCAACTTGCATGATTAAAAATTAGTTTAATTTTTTTTTAATTACCTATGGGGGATTTAGTGTTACCTGTTCCTGAGATCTTGAGGGCTGGTAGGTGGCTTGGCACTGTGAGAAGTAATGGTGATATGGGTAATTAGAGCTTACATGTAGTGAGTGTTCGCTGTGCCAGATATGGAAATGGGGGCTTTGTACATCCACTTACTTACTCCTCAGAGCTGCCTGGTGGGGCAGATCCTGTTCTTGTCCTCGTTTTTGCAAATGAGGGAATGCAGGGTCAAATCCTCCAAATAACAGGGTTGGGATTTGAAACCTGGCTGTCTCTCTCTGAACACGGTGCTCACGATCTCTGTAGTTCTGCCTCCTTTCTTCTCTTACCCTTCTGCTTCTCTTTGGGGGATCAGTTATTAGGATAACATAGAGAATTACAGACAGATCTGGAGGCTTATGGAATTAAAACAATTCCCCTAGTCTTGCCTATCGTGAATTAACATGTTCAGTCTTCCTAATCGGAAATGCTCACACTGTAAAGCTGGCACTAAAACGACCAGTGGCATCACTGTGCCCTTCCCCCTTTGCTAACGCCCCCTGCTCCTTTACACGGAGCCTGTCCTTACCATGTGGGAAAGCAGGGGAGCATGAAAGCACTGGGAAACAGACCTGCCAGCGAACTCTGGTTTGAATTAAGAGTGGTCCTTTGCTCTGAGAATAGAGATCCTGCAGCTTCAGGTACAAGAACTGTTTCTCCCTCCCTGTGTGAGTGTCAGGGGAAAGCCAATGCTGTAGCTTCAGTATTTTATGGAGGACAGAGCTGTAGCCAGCACCAGGGTCGTGTTCTGACCTGCTTATGTCACTGGTCATGACGGCGGTTAAGTGTGGCTCATCTTTTGACTGTTGGGTCTGGCAGCACTGAGCATTGCAAGCATCCCATTTTGAATTTTAATGTCTCCCTTAATTCAGGAACACCTCTGGAACTAACTCATTTTTCCATGTTGAATAAGAGCCTGAGAAAGTTGTGCAGATTAAAGTAAATTCAGCCCTCAGCCTGGCCCCTGATCTCAAGGCTGGCTACAGTGAGAACTGTCAGGGAGATAAATGGGGGTGCTAAGGTTTCCTGGAGTTTTCAGCCATGTGTGGGCACCACATGTGCTGTGTTCAGTGAATACAAATACAAGAACACATGCTGTTTCCATTAGGGACACTCCAGACCCTTCTGTCCCCAGCCTTCCTGTGGAATTGAAGGGGTCATTTATCACAAGCCACTTACTGATACTGACTGGGCTTCAGGCCCTCATACAAGTAAGCAGTAAACAGTGTGTCCTGGCGCTTCCAGAAGGCCGTCGTACAATGACAGTGTTTCCCAACACTCCACAAATTTATTTGCAGAGAAGCCACTTATAAGTTACTTCTACAGGTACCGCAGACCTGACCATGTGTCCACTCTGCTTAGGCTTTCCAGTGACTAGTGACAGTCTAACGAACTCATTGTGGGGGTGCCCCACCCACTTCTGTTGCCTCTAGAAGGCCAAACTGTCTTTAGTTCTATATACAAGTTGTTTCTGGCGTTCTTGTGATCTGTTTGTTTCCTTTGTTGAAAAGGTCTCTCCCCCCCCACTTCTTTGTCAAGTAAAGCATTATTTTTATAAGACTGAGGACCCACATCACCCCAGCTTTCAGCAGTCCTTCCATTTCTCCTCCCACAGTCTGGATTTGGGGTCCTCTGTGTGTGCTCAGTCCCAGGAAGCTCTCCTCACACTGTGCTCTGTCTCTGTGTGTATCCCGAAGGCTGCACTTTGCTGTCCTCTGTCCTACTCTCTAGTGAGTCCAGGGCCTCAGAACGAACAGCCAGCCTTGGTGTCTCCTGACCGAGCAGGACAGCCTGGGAGGTATCCCTGAGAGCCCTCAGGCCAGCCCCAGATGCCTCTCATTAGTGTCCTGGTGCCAGCGCCTCGTATGCCCTTGCCTTGAGAAAGCTGGCCAATAGACAGACTGCCCCATCTGTCCCCCTTCGGGAGCTGTCACCAGATGTGTGTCTTGCTGACTGTTGACCCTGAGAGCCTAGCAGACACCCAGGAGCCATGCCACACTCTTCACCTTGACACTTTTTGCTTAGCGGGTGTCCTATGCTTGGCTGGGTGCTTGTGGCATTGCCCACTACTTCCCACACCGTGCTGTACGTGTCCAAGGGCTACATCTCCTTCCTGGCCAGGCGCTGGGCTGTGCAGTCCTCTTCCTTTTAAAGAATCATTTCCACTGAGGTCTGGCACAGCACAGCCTGCCATACTGTCTGATTATTCTCATCTGTGATCCTTGGTCTGTCTTCTTCTTGTCATTTTGTCGCGAGGCCAGTAACACAGGAGTTCTGAAGTTGGCAGGACGAAAGCTGAGCCCTGCTGGCTGGTTACAAGACTGTCATTTTGCCTGTTGTTTATCTCTGCTGATCCTTGTTTTTCTCATCTGAACACAGGGACAGTTCCTGTGCCTTAGGTGCTGGGAGGGTTCCGTGAGATGACTTACTGATGGGAGGTGCTAGGCACTTGAGTCATGACCACATCAGTCTGCTGGAATCCTGTGGAGCACAGCACACAAACACAGAAACAAGCATCATAAGGCACTCTATAGGAGGTGACGCGACGAGCCTCCCCGGCACAGATCTTAGTGCATGCCTGCTGAATGCCACATACCACACCAGGCCCTTGGCTGGAATACCCACACTTTATAACTCACTCAGTCTTCAAAACTACACTTAGAGCTGGGCAGTGGTGGCACACCCCTTTAATCCCAGCATTCAGGAGGCAGAGGCAGGTGGATCTCTGTGAGTTCAAGTCCAGTCTGGTCTGCATATTGAGTTCATGACAGCCAAGGCTACAGAGAAACCCTGTCTCGACAAAACAAAACAAAACAAACAAAAAAACTACACTTAGGTAGAAAATCGTATTTTCTATTTTACCCAAAGGTCAAACAGCTTACTCACTGAGTGACAAGTGAGATTCAAACCACAACTGCATTGAACTGCTCTGTTTAGCAGAGGTGGGTACAGGTAGTGTATCTAAGGCACAATGTAGGCTCTTGGAGATGAAGATTTCCTGCCATTAAAGCTAGCAAAATATAGTAGGAACAGTATTTACTTTTAGCTTCATGGAAGAGGTGGATTTAAACTGCTCTTCCAAGTATGGGGAGCTGGGGCTGGAGCTGGAGGATGACTCTGTAGTTAAGAGTACAAACTGCCCTTGCAGAAGACCAGAGGTCAGTCCCTAACACCCATCTAAGGTATCTCACAATAGCCTGTAACTCAAGCCCCAGTGGATCCAGTGGTCTCTTCCTGACCTCCCAGGGCACTGCACTCATGTGCACAAGTGTATGCATACACACACACATTACAAATAAAAGCTCAATGCTGAAGTATAGTGACAGTTTGATAAAAGAAGACTATAGGAAGCATTTCAGATGGGGTAATAGCATGTTGAGAAATAGGCATGTTGGTCAAATGCTTGTACAGCATGAATGCCTGGGTTCCACCCACAGCATCATATAATCATGTGGTGGCACATGCCTGTAATCTCAGCGATACAGAAGGTAGATTAGAAGACCAGAAATTCAGGGTCATCCTTGGCTGCATAGCAAGTTGAAGGCCAGTCTGGTACACATGAGACCCTTTGAGGGTATGAATGAGAATGTGGAGAAAAGGTACGTTCGCGTATATTTGCTGCCATGTTGACTAATATAGGGGCTGAGATTGAAAAGGAGCCTGGCCATGAAAGCAGACCTTGAACTTCATCCTAGTGGCGACTTCTCTTTAGCCTGGTGGAAAGCAAAGGCACCTCTCTAACACTTCCCAACACTCAAGGCAGAGGTGCCAGGTGCTTACCATGAATTTTCCAGTTGCTTTTCGTTTTAAAAATGCATCACAGGAAAGCATTCAGCACATACAGCATACCATGGCTTAGAAAACTCTAATTTTGACTAATAAAATAAGTTTGCAGTATAGTGAAATGTTTGTTTCCTTGGTGATGTTTGGAGTCTTCTATAAAACAGCTTTAAGTTTTGACTCTACCATCTATTAGCATATGAATAGACTCAGATTTAGCCTCTCCATCCATAAAACTGGGAAAATCATAGCACTGTTCATAGTAGCCAGGATAATGCTTCAACTTCAGTAATCATCATCAGGTGAATGATTAAAGAAAATGTGTCATATATAAACATGGAGTATTATCAGGCATTAAAAAATGAATGAGATTCTGTCATTTATGGTAACATGAATGGAACTGGATGGAGGACATTAAGAGGAATTAGAGACACACAGTTCTGCCTGTTCTTATTTATATGTGAAAACTAAGAAGTTGATTCCATGGAAGTACGAGAAGTGTGGTCACCAGAGCCTAAGAAGGGCATGAGGGGGCATGGGGAAAGGATGTTATTGGTTCAGGGGTACAGCTGGTTAGGAGGAATCACTCTGATACTCCATGGCACACTCAGGTATCTGTGGTTGGCAACAGATAGCCGTTCATTTCACAATAGCCAATAGAGAAGGTTTTAGATACTCCCAGCACAAAGGCCTGATAAATGTGTGACAGACATGCCAGTCACACTGGTCTGACTCTTGCACATTGTATTCATGTATTCAAATATCATGCTGTACCATAAACATGCACAGTTGTGTGTTAATGAAAATATACTTGTTTCTTTTCCCTTCCTTCCTTCCTTCCTTCCTTCCTTCCTTCCTTCCTTCCTTCCTTCCTTCCTCCCTCCCTCCCTCCCTCCTTCTCTCTCTCTCTCTCTCTCTCTCTCTCTCTCTCTCTCTCTCTCTCTCTCTTTCTTTCTTTCTTTCTTTCTTTCTTTCTTTCTTTCTTTCTTTCTTTCTTTCTTTCTTTCTTTTTTAAGACAGGGTCTCTATGTAGCTCTGGCTGTCCTGGACACTTACTCTGTAGACCAGGCTGACCTCAGACTCACAGAGACCCACCAGTCTCTGCCTCTTGAGTGCTGGGATTAAAGGTTTGCACCACTATGTCTATCATACCTGTTTTTTAAGAACTAAGAAATCCTTAATATGTTGCCTCTTTATGGAATTGGGCTAAGGATAAAATGAAATCATTAATGTATTCTAATAAGTAATAATTTAGGGGGCAGAGGAGATAGTGTAGACAGTAAACAAGGACCTGAGTTTTATCCCCAAAACCCACATAAAAAAGCCAGGATTGGGATGGAGAAACGGCTCAGTAGTAAAGAGGACCTTAGTTCAGTTCCCAGCCCCCATATTGGGCAGCTCACTGTTTCCTGTAACTCTAGCTCTAGGGGACCAACACCCTTTTCTGACCTCTGTGGGCACCTACACTTACATCCTCATACCAACGCACACATACACACTAAAAAAAATCAAGCCTCTTTTTAAAAGCTAGGCATGACATGGTGCCAGGTACTTATAAGCCCAGTGGTGGAGAGATAGAAAGGGAAGAGTTGAGGCTCCCTGGCCAGCCTCCTTAGCCTAATTGGCCAATGAGAGACCCAGCAAGGTGATGGCTCTTGAGCATTGACAGCTGAGATGGTCTTATGACCTCCATGTACATTCACACACATGTGCATATGCACCCACACATACACGTGTGAATCTGCACACATAAATAGTAAGAATAGATATTGCTGTAATTTTTAATAAGAGCGCTATATAATCTTTGAACTGGCTTTGGTTTTATCTTAAATGTAGTTGCCAGTCTGAGGTTTTTTGGTTTTTTTTTTTTTTTTCTGTCTTGGATGTGTTTTGGATTTGGTTATGGGGTGGGGTTGACTTTTTGGCGGGTTTTGTTTCTTTGTTTTGTGCATTTCATGCTGGCTTCAAACTGACTGTGTAGCCAAGGACCAGCTTGAACTCCTTCCTTACCCTTCAACCTCCACTTCCCAAACCCTGGGGTCACAGGCAGGGCCACCATGCCCTGCAAGCCTGTGATTTTTTACCCCATCAGAACTGTTAAAATAATAATTCAGTTTTATGCATCTTAAAAGAAGAATATTTCTAAACATTATCCAGACCCTAAAGGGAAGCTCTTATGAATACAAGCATTATTTTTGAGGAGCAACTTTGCACACTGTGAAAATGAAACCTGGTCCGGCTTTTTCTGAATTCTGTTTAGCGAGCTCTAAGGGCATTTGAATGATAACCGCTTTCTGTCCTAATACATAATGTTGCCACTCGAGCTTATTTTGCTTGTAGGCACAGCACAGGCCCCATCAAGACTAGGCCCCTGCAGTAGACCTCCTTCTAGGTTTGTGTGGATGGCCTGCTAGATCCTTTCACTTCACTGAGCTGTGAAATTGACACCAAATTGTGCCGTTAGCTTGTTTCTGGGGAGTGTGTTACACTGGATGGTCTCTTCTTGCTTGCACGGTACATGAAAAAAGATGACAAGATAAAAATGTCCCATAAATGAACATGAGCAAGAAAATTTAGATGTAATTTGTAATGAATTAAAAATACTGAATAATGTATAAGAACCCTGTGAGCGGAGGTGTATCCATTCCGAGCAGGCAGCCGGTGCTTGAGGAAGAAGGCAGCTTTCTGTTTCTCTGTTAACACCTCTCCCAGTTTCAATTGCCTTCCCTGTGGCTTGCTAGCAAGGAGACAGTCAGATGAAGTCCTCCAGAAGCTCAGTTGTGTGTCCGTGCTGTGCTGTCTCTCTATAGTTAAATAACACATCGCCTTCTTTCTGATTAGAAAATCAAGAGTGTACCTGCCAATAATTGACATCTAAGCTGCGTATCTAAGTACATATAATTGTTAACTTTTTTTCCCGCACGTCTAAAACATGAGTCCCACACGGCAGAGTCTTCTTTTCCCATTATATATTCTGTGTCTCTAGTGACTGCCACACAATAGATGTTCAATAAACATTTGTTGAATGAACGGCTGAAGGGATGCACATGCCTGTGCTCTCTCTCTCTTTGCCGATCCTTTGGACCCAGCTCCTTATCACTCCATCTCATCATGCTGTCCTGTGTCCTGGCCCCATCCCACCTGGCAGCTGTGAGTTAACATTCCCTTTCCCTGGGCTGCCTCTCTGGTGGTTAGCGCCTGATAGGAGCATCAAGACTGACACAGTGTGAGGGAGGGACTAGCTGTGCTCTCCACAGTTAAGGATCCATCTTAATTTCCAATCTATTGCAAATCGTCATTTTTATAAAATGCAAATGAGAGAAAAATTGAAGAGTCAAATATATAAGCCCTCTTTAGTGTTATATATTAGTTATAAAATGACTGTCCAGATGCATTTTTTGAGGTTGCTACTCTTCAGTTTTTGATATAGTTATATCTCTGATATATGGAATACTGTCTCACTGTAACAGATGAAGTGGTGTACAAGGTCCCGTGTGTAAAGTGTGATGTCAGCTCTACCCTGTCATCACTACTCCCAGACTGTTGCTGTGTTATTGGTCACAGAGGTTCCGTAGAATTGAAATTCGTCCCATTTAATTGGCACCAGTAACTGGTTGGCTAAAGGGAAAATCATCTGGAGTAGGAATCATAGCAAAGATACACACATGTTCGTATGTATTATCTCAGCTAGAACAAGCATGAACAGCTGGTGCTCTGACCTTAAGGTACTAGGTCACTGCCTTTGGCTGACCCCAGCCCATAGGATTTGCATACTCATCCTCGTATTAACTGAACCTGCTTACATCTCATTTTCCTCAAAGAGGTACAAGGATTGAGTACATGTTTACAAAGAAATCCAAGGGCTGGATTCTTGAAATTTTTCATGAGATTTTTTTCCTCCTCAGTATTTATAGTTGTCACATGTATATCAAATTCATTTTGATCTCACTGTCTTCCTAAAGCCTTTAGATCCAGGTCTTCTGTCTGTGCTCACGTTTATCCGCTTACGCTGCATTATGTAATTACCATAACAGCCAGTGGGGGACCTGAGCTTGTTTGGGCTCAACACAGGCAGATTCTTGGCAAGTAAACCCCTCAGTCCACCGAGACGTATGTGGGGCCAGCACTGGAACAGGAGGGGACTCTGCGGTTCCAGATAGAGCATGTCCTGTGAAACTAGCATCATGTTTCCCTGGGGCTGGAAAGCAGGCAGTAATCTGAGTTTCTGTTCAGACCCCTGAAGAGGGTTCCTCTGCTGCCTTCCTGTCAGTCAGTGACTCTTGCCTCCTAAGGACAAGTTTGTAGCTTCTGGGAGACTCCAGGTCACATTTGAGGGTCCTTTCTTCTCTGTCTCGTGGCTGATTTTAAGTGCACCACTCATACTTCACCTAGCAATTTCACTCATGGTCAACTATATCATCACCAAAGAAGACCTTGAACTTCCTGTCCCTCCCTCACCTCCCGTCCCTGCCTCACTGCCCAGGCCCGGAATCCCAGGTGTGCATCATCATGCCGGGTGTGCACAGCCTGGAGATGGACCCAGGACCCCATATGTGTTAGGCAAGCACCCTACTAGCCACGCCCCATTCTCTAGCCCCAGGGGCCTTGTCTTCTTTGTATACAACCTCATGACACACCCAAGTTCTTCTGATAATTTTAGTTCCATGTCTCTGCCTGCCTTTAGTTTCATGGTTACTACTTATCGTTACTAAACTAACATAACCCTTGTGTCTAAAACACGCAGGGAGGCAGGCAACAGGCAGCCGTTTGTGAGATTTCTTACTATTCTACAGCTGTGAACTAGCAAGCCTGCTGCAGGGTGCCGCTCCCCACCCCACATTCAACCATCATCTGCCCCACCTGCTTCGCCGTAGAGCCACTCTCCATATGGTTTTCACTTCGCTTTTGAGAGTGAACACTTTACCCCTAAGAACTTCAGTTTGTGTTTACTAGAGTAGGATAGTCTCTTACCATAGTACAATTTTCAAATTCAGGACTTTAAGATGCTTGACTGGAGAACAAATTCAAGGACTAATGATTCATTCAGAGCCTCATGATGGTTCAAGTGCTGAGAATGAGTGGCTGTGAGTGTGGCTGTATTGACCTCCCCCTCTCCAAAGCTCAGGAGCATCATGGAATAAGGAGCAGAAAAGAATGTTAGAGCCAGAGGCTAACAGGAGCACTGTGCAATGCTGACTCCTGGATATTACATGGTTACGGCACACATGAATCCATAGCCTGGACGTTACATGGTTGTTGATGGTTTTTAGCAATGCTCTTACCCTGTGAGAAAAAGTCACGAAACACGACAGAATCCACTAACAAGAGTTTTATTCAGACAAGGAGAAAGGGATAGATGTGATCAGGACTGCTGAAAGGACACGTGTAGAAGAAGGGGGCGGGGGACATGGGGTCTGCCTTTTTAAGGGCCAACCCACACATATGCACACAGGCCCAGTGGCTATTCCACGCATGCACATATATCACATGGTCATGCCCTGCATGTGTTATGTAGGATGTATGACCCAGAAATGACTAGGCAGAAATGACTTAAGTGTCCCGCCAGGGCATGCGCGACCATGGGGGCGTGGCTGGAATTCCTATCAGTTATGGCACACATGAATCTATAACCTGGGCATTACATGATTACTGCACACATGAATCTATAACCTGGACATTACATGGATACTGCACACATGAATCTATAACCTGGACATTACATGATTACTGCACACATGAATCTATAACCTGGGCATTACATGATTACTGCACACATGAATCTATAACCTGGGCATTACATGGATACTGCACACATGAATCTATAACCTGGGCATTACATGATTACTGCACACATGAATCTATAACCTGGGCATTACATGATTACTACACACATGAATCTATAACCTGGGCATTACATGGATACTGCACACATGAATATATAACCTGGGCATTACATGGTTACTGCACACATGAATCCATAGCCTGGACATTATATGTATGGTTATGGCACACATGAATCCATAGCAGCTGTGGTCTTTGCTCAAGATCAAGCCAGTTAAAAATTCCAGCATGGCCTGGGGAGGAGCTGTTGCCCACTATGGCTGCTGGGAAATGAGAACCACTTCTCTTTAGAGATGCAGTCACTAGCAGACTGCCCGTGCCCCGGTGGAGGGTCCTGCACATGTGGGCAACGCCAGGTGGACTCAGCAGTTTATGAATTTTGTAAAGGAACATGAAGTTGGGAGGGGAGCTATGTTAGGGGAATTGAAAGGGTGGAGTAGGGGTGGATATAATCAAATTTATTGTATATATATGTGAAATTTTCAAATAATAAAAAATGTTTTTTAAAGCAAGAAGCTAAAATACAGAAAGATGTCACATTCTCTCAAATATATATCTAACACTGGTGATGTCTGGTGACATTTGTGGTGACCAAAAAAGGGGGCTTTTGTTGTTGTTTTTGCCTTTAGAAAAAATTCAGGGCCTGGTGTATGCTGGGCAGGTACTCCACTACTGACAAATTCAGGAATGTTACATTGAGTAAGTGCTCTTAAGTGTAGTCATAACTGTCACTAACATTTTATTTTATCAATTGCCCCAGTAACATTTTTTTGCAGCACAAAGTCCAATCTAAGATCGTATTTTGCATTAAATTTTCATGTTTCAGCTGCTATCCTTGAACTAAACAATTCTTCAGCCTTCCTTGATCTTACACATTTTCATAGACTGTGTTTCCATTTGGGTTCATTTGTCTGAGTTTCTTCTGGGATACATTGCAGGAATACCAAAGAGGAAGTGATGCTGGGTCTTAGTGCATCACATCAGAGCTGGAGGCTCCGTCATCATCAGTGAGGTGAACCTGTCCATGGTCAGATTGGGTCTGCTGACTTGGCAGAGCTGATGCTAACCTGCTAATATGGAGGAGAAGGCAGTGTTGGGTTTGAATGTGAGCTGTCCCCACAGGCTCGTGTGTGTGAACACATGGTCTCAAGCGGGCGGCACTGTTGGGGGAGGTTGTGGAAGCAGCTAGGGCTGGCTCTCAGTCCTGGGCCCGACTCTCTGCTTCTAGGCTTTGCCATGTGAGAAACCTTTGTGATTTATAAATAACTTGCAGGGAGATCCTTTGAGAATAGATGTGAATATTTCCTTATCAATGAGTTTACATTTGTTAGTTGATATTTATAACATCAAACTTCCCCTCCTGCCATTTAGTCAGTTTATTACTACATGTACCCTTATTTTATTCTCTGATGTTGCTGACTTGATTATTTTGATTTTGGAATAGAGCTTTACCATTGGCTCCTGTGTCCCTGTGAACAAGTCCCCATTGCTCTTCAAATAATTCTTTACTCCCTGATGCAAAAAGATATTCCAGGTTCATGTGCTGGTCCCCTCTCCAGATCTCCAAATGAGCTGTTTCCTGTGTCTTCCCTTAGTCCTTCTGGGTGAAACAGAGTTCAGAAATGAAGAAATTAGGTGTGCTTTTTGCTAAGGAGATGTCCGTGTATGGGAATCCCCTCTGGAAGCTAAGCCAATCAGATCCATGGGTCTACATGTGTGTATGGTATAGACATGTACAGATAGATACATGCAAAGAGATGCCTGTTACTATGTATACACACCCAGATATACACACTTAATATGTGTGTCTATGGCTTGCCCCCTCCCCATTTTGAGACAGGGTCTCACTATGTAGCCCCTGCTGGCCTATAGCCTTTTCTGTAGTTAATTACATTTAAACTAGGCATGAAGACTTCAGTCCCTCCAGATGCCTCTGCACCGAGTTCCCTTCCAGCTCCCTCCTCTGCTCCAACAGTGAGAACCTGCCTTTCTGTTGTCTCCATGTACTTTCTCAGTCCTATAATATACACAAAGTAGCTTGAGAAGTACTAATTTAGAAGACTATAAAAACAAACTCCCCAGCTGGAGTTCAGTGTTGTTTAGGGTTGTTTTCATGTTTGTCTGAGAACAAGTCATCAAAATACTACGTTCCAGAGCTTTGTGGCTCAGCTCCCATTCTCTGGTATGATTGTGCTACTCATTCAAAGTGCAGGCAGACTCATTTTTCTGTCTTCTAGGGACCAGAGGCCAGGGATGCTGCCAAGCAGTCTACGGTACTGCACCGGGCACTGTGACAGGCAGTTGTGTGCCCTTGAGTCAGTAGTGCCTGGGAAAGCAGAGACTTGGGAAGGGAAGCCTCTTTCTTGAGGCCTCTCCAGGTTCTCAGGCTCTGGGGCCCAAGCTGGTCAATCGGTGTCATTGGCATTCCCCTGTCCTTACAACCCTGTGTCTTAGCTTCCATTGCCTGATCCTCCAACATTCCAGTGACAGCCTGCTGGAGTTTCTGGAGGAGAAACCTGCAGTGAACAACCCTCTCTGTCTTCATTCTCCTGTCCCCTGTCCTCCTGCTAGTCCATACCAAGGCATTAGCAGTCAGTCAATGCTGTTGTCTTAGTCACTGTTCTATTGCTGTGAAGAGACACCACAGCAAAGGTAGCTCACAGAAGAAAGCATTTAATTGGGGCTTGATTACAGTTTCCGAGGGTGAGTCCAGGCCCATCATGGTGGGAAGCATGGCAGCAGGCAGGCAGACGTGGTGCTGGAGAAGGAGCTGAGAACTTACATCTGATCCACAACAAATGACGAGACAGGAGAGAGAGAGAGAGAGAGAGAGAGAGAGAGAGAGAGAGAGAGATGTAGATGTAACCGACCGCCTTATTAAATAAGAAACACAGAGCCAATGTAAAGGTGAAAGCCCAAGAGGTCAGAGCCAGAAGCTTACCCGCTTTCCGCCAGCTAGCTTCTCCCGCCAAGAGAGCTCTCCGAAAAGGGAGTTTCTTCCTGTGCGGTTGATTTATAAGGAGTCCTGTTTCTTCCTTCTCATTGGTTATAAACTAACTACGTGGCTGTCTCGTCACTGCCTCTCTGTCCAGACCTCCCAAGTTTTCTATGGTTGGTATTGAGATCAAGGGCGTGTGTCTCCAATGCTAGCTGTATCCTTGAACACACAGAGATCTACCTAGCTCTGCTTACCAAGTGCTGGGATTAAAGGCGTGTGCCACCACCGCCCTGGCTTTCGCTATGGCTTGCTAATAGCTCTGACCCCTAAGCAACTTTATTTATTAACATACAAATAAAATCACATTTCAGTACAAATAGAATACCACTATAGAGAGAGAGAACGTACTAATTGGGAATGGTGTGGACTTTCCGAACCTCAAAGCCCACCCCAGTGACCACACCTCTTCTCACAAAGCTACCCAAACAGCTATACAGCTATGCCTGTGGAACTGAGCCTACTGGAGCCATTGTCATTCAGAGCACTGTGGCTGTTTTGGTTTTATCTTATCCTGGCCTTTATGGTGTTCAGCAGTGTCTGTAACAGGAATTAGGTCCTCTTCTCCTGGCCAGTTCCTGTCTGTGTTGATTACTTTTCTCATAGTTGTGACAGATTTGTTCTGGCCACGGCTTAACAGGGTGTCAGTCCATCATGGCAAAGAAAGCATGATAACAGGAATAAGCAAGAGCCTGCTTGGTGCGTGGCTTCTCACAGAGAAGCTGGGGCTAGAAGTGGAACCAGGCCATTACCCTCACAGCCCTAGTTAGCTGTGTCAGACAGCCGTTCCACATCCTCCCAGACAGCACCACCAGCTGGGGACCAAGTGTTCAAATACATGGGCCTGTGGGGACACTTCACATTGGGACCTTAACGCCACCTTTCCCTAGATGTTAGGTTAGTGCCAGCTCCGATTTCAGTTGTCTGGTCTGCGGAGAAATAATCTCCAATCTGTATTTTAACTTTTTTTCCTGATATAATGGAATGATCTTGGTTTTATATACCTTTCTAGCTTTCAAATCACTATTAATATCTTAAGTTCCTAATAGCCACATGTGGTTTCTGGCTTCTGTACTGGACAGAGTCTTAGTATAACTGTCATTGTCCTTGTTGTACTGCACAACCCTGTGCCAGGCAGGAAGAAAAAAGGGAGACGAAAGAGAAAGAAAAGTAGAATACAGTTCAGTCACGGTGGAATGAGCATCCCTGGTTCTCCATTGCAAACAGCTGCTGTACTGGCCAGCCTCTATGAAGAAATGCTTTTTAGGTGATGAGTCCTGAGGTGGGGGCACTGGCTCCATCTAGAGGCACTCTGCTTCACAGTGTTGGTAGAGCCCCACTGAACTAAGAAAACATAGGTCATAGCTGGGGGAGATGGAAGTATTTAGAATTTGTGGGTCAGAGACAGGAAAGGGCAACAAAGAAAATGGCCTCCAGTAATCTGTGTTCCTTTAGGCTTTAAGGAATGTTAAACTGGAGTCGTTACACTGGTTCTCATGAATCTAGGCAAAGAACCATTACCATGGTAAAGGATGACGGCCTGACAGAGGAGCAAGCGCCAGAACTAGGAGGGGCCAGCGTGAAAGGTCCACGGTGTCTAGGGGAGAGCCTAGAGGGCTGTGCTTCAGGAGCAATGCTTCTCTTCTCTGGGAAAGATCAGTCCTAACAAACTCAAAACAGGGCTTGAAATCAACACTCGGGTCTGTACAAAAGTTCAGACAATAGACTCCATATACAAACCCTTTAGAATAGCTGTTTAAATATTTTTCTTAATATGAAGAAGAAAGAAATAGAAGCCATGAGAAAGAGCCAAATTAACTTTTAGATTAGGAAAAAAAAAAAAAAACAAAACAAAAACATAGTTTGAGAAATGGAAAATTTTCCAGATGGGCATAATCACAGATTAGACACAGAGAAATCAAGGACCCTAAAGACACAGTGTGGAAACCATCCAAACTGAAGCAAGGGTGAAGAGGCCAAGGAGACAGAAGAGAAATCCAGCAGTCTACTGGACATGGCCAGGTGTTCTAACAGATACAGGGACATTTGAAGCAGTAATAATTAAGACATTTCCTAGTTATGAGGAAAACAAACCTAGGAATGCCAGTGAGCTCTGTTACTAGGGGAATGTTTCTCCTTGGTTCTTGCCTCTTGAAGCAAAGAATTCAGCCAAGAGATAAGACTAAGTAGGCACTTATTTAGCACAGTAAAGCATCCTGCAGAGAGCAGCTGGAGTGGGTTGGCCTGAAAGGGGAGTAATAGCCCACAAGGCTTTGTGTTGCAGATTTTGAAGACATTTCTATGATTTCTCCATCTCATGAAGTCACTGTTGAATTCATCCAATTCCACACTGTTGTGTACTTTCTATGGTCAAGATGCCTGTGTGTTTTTTCCTTCCCTGCCTCTCAGGATGTTGGTCGGTGGGCATATATGGTCCTTGGGACAGTGTCCTGGTACCTTAATTTCTGGTATGATAGGAAGAACCTAAATGCAGCTTCAAGATTGCTAAGCCACAAAGGCAATGTATCAGGAAACCAAGTTACCAAGGTGTAACTACAGTTTCCCTGGTC
>CABHPP010116234.1:0-18195 GCA_902168425.1 Peromyscus attwateri
TCCAGCCGCTGAAAGCCGGCGCTAGGGAAACGTGGAGTTTGATCTCTCTCGCTCCAGCCCTCAGCTGCTCGCTGATACCCCGGCCTCTAGCAGCCTTCTGGGGACGTAGCTCTCTAGATTGTCCCTGTCACGTCATTGGCCTCGCTTGCGCGCTCGCCCTGCCCTCTCCGTGTTTCTCCACGGCTCTTGTCTCTCGCCTGGGGTTTGGAACTAGAGATGGCAGGGGAAGTGGCATGCGTTATTTCCGGGCGCTGGGCTACGTGCCCCCACCCCACGGCCGAGGGTGGAAGAGGCTTCGGCGGCCGGCTCCTTCGCTTCCTCGAGACTTTGGGCTCAGGACCGCCGGGCCTCTCGGGCCACCGCGGCTCGCGCGGCGTCCGAAACCGGGGAGTCTCTAGCAAGGGAGCGCAGGAGTCGCTGCGCTTCCCTATGGAGCCACCAGGGGGCGTGCGCCAGGCGCAGGGCTCGAGCTGCTTTCTTTAGGACTCTGCGGGTTGGAGGGGTTGCCTTTCAAAGGAGTGGGTCCGGCTGGCTTCGGGCTTTTAAGAGCTGTGTAGTATAAACGCCACGCAAGGTGGCATTTCTTACCATCGCCTTAGCCACACTCCCTTTGAGAATGAGCTGCTTCGATTCCGAAGAGCGTTAAGTTTTCAGCCCAGGAGCTCAGGGGTCAAAGGCAGGCTGTGCTAGGCGGCTGGTGTGTGATCAGCAAGTGAGCTGGCCAGAGAAACACCTTCCTTCACCGTCTTGCACCCGGTGGCCGCTTCTTGGGAGACATTTGCCCCATGCCATTTCCTCTAGCGCTGCAGGAGCTCTGCCAAGAGGTCATTAGGAATCAAAGCATAAAACAGAATTTAAACCAGGAACTTCCGGATGCCTGGGAAAGAATCTAAGAATTCATACTTACCTTTCATAAATTAGAAAGGATTTGAGGCAATAATCTACTTCTCTTTTTCTTCCCAATAACCCCACATTACTGCTTAGGAAAACATTTTACCGGTAACTTAAGACCAAAATAAATGTAAGAATCTGGATTCTTTTTAATTATTCCTTAGTCTTTATCTTACCTAGTGCAATATTGTTTTTCAGTCAGTGGGGTGTATAAACTACCATATTGTACTTCCAAAGACTACTGTTAAAATAGAAAAGATGAATTGTATTTGTGCACACATTGTATATGCACAATGAGGAGTTTCATGAAACCATTGTGCCTCATAATCAGTTAGGCTCACAAATTAAAACTGGGGTTAATTGTGGGAGAAAATCCAGGATAATGGCAGAGCTCAAACATCATGAGAAAGTTCATTTTCAGATGTGTTGTGGAAAGTTCTAGAAAGAGAACCCTGATGCAAGCACAGGTTTTACTATTTGTCAAACGCTGTAAAACAGGGCAAAGCAACAACAGCAAACAAACAAGTCCATGGGTCTCCACATTGCACTGATGCTCAACTCCAGGTTCCCAGGACTCATCAAGTCATATACCTCACCAGTGCTGGCTGTTGATTAGAATCTGTTGTGAATTCTCAACTCTGGCTTCATTTTCTGAATTCATCTATTTGTAATTCATAACCATAGTCTTATTTGTTACTTTTAATGAAGCAGAATGTAAACACTGGTGAATTTCACCTCCTCCAATCTTTGATAGACGGTAGTGAACAAGACTGTAAACACGCTCCCTTGGAGTTGTGTTGAGTGAGTAGAAACCTTGTTTAGGATTGTCCTTGTCGGCTAAACTAAGTTGTTTGGTTTTCTTTAAGTGGGAAAGTGTATCTTTAGATGGCTCTCAATCCAGTTTCTTTCTGAGATTTGAATAAACCCCTTGACCTTCCTAGCTTTAGTCTTAGTTTTGAAAACTTTAGAGAAATCTTGCAAACATACAGTGTGCTTTTGAGACAAAGAATTGATAAGTGTTTAGACATTTTGTTCTATTACCAAAGGAGGTGGGATTTTTGTTTGTTTGTTTTGTATTCATATTTAAAGACAAGACAGAACACAATAGTGTGTACTGTTTCCAGGGGTTCCAGTTTGGACCTTCAGCCATCATTTCTTTTTACAGTCCGACTAGCACAGTAAAATCCATTTATGCAAGGACTCTTCAGGGACCTTCCTGCAGCAAAGGACTTTGCAGTGGGGACCTTTTGATTTGGCAGCCACGACTGTTATCATTTTACGTTTTGAATTTCTTTGATTCCTCACATTCTGTTGATACTGCCTCCAGGAGGGGAATTGGGAGTGGCGTCAATAAAGAAGCAAAGGAATTCAAAATAGACCACTTGATGTCTTATCTGGATTGCTTGGAGGACTGGAAGTAGGTTTATCTCTGAATCTAACCTTCTTTGCAGCTGTCCCTTATCCCTGACTAAACTGGGTGCAAGATCTAGGGTTATACTAGGGTGAGAGGAGGTATTTGGGTAAGTGACCTGGAGCCGCAGACTCCCGGAGGTCTGGTGTTTTTCAAAGATCTCATATTTAGCTGGACTCTACCTGGGGTTTGTACTGGTTAATGAATGAATAATATTCCTGCCAGATGCTTGCGCATCATTGCTACAAGTGATACAAAGTCAGATAGGGGCTGAAAGTCTGTAACAAGGCAAGGAAAGAGTCTACTGTTGGCCTCATGAGTTTTCTCACTGCTTTTTCAATATACTTGTCCTTTGACTTAACGATTAAACTTCTTCCTTTGTGGGACTGATCTAGTCCTCTGTCCTCTTCACCTTACATTTACTCTTCTATGTGTTTCTTAACATTTACTCCTTTTCATTCTAGAATATTTTTTTAAAAAACAGAGACGCTAAAGCCTAATATAAAAGAGAAAGAGTAGTGGACATTAGTTTTCAGATATTACGGGTAATGTTTAGTAGCAGTAGGAAGATTTGGCTTCTGAATACATAGGCTATTGTAGTTTAATTTTCAGACAAGGTCTCACTATGTAGCTGAGTCTGGCTTGCACCTCCATAATCCTGCTTCTGCATCCCAAGTGCTAGGATTACAGGCAGGCAGACATGGGGTTCCACATCCCACATCCGTGGATGTTTTAATCTTCTACTCCTCAGTGTGTGAGCATCTGGTCAAAGGGCACAGGAAGTTCAGACTGTTCTCTAGGGAAGATGTGGTCCAAACATTCCCACAACTTCGGTTATTTTAGTACAGATGTGAAACTATTAAGGCCAACAGCCAGTTCCAAATCTCAGTGCACAGGTTACCATCTAAATATGTCTGGCTTGGTGACTGGAGTGTGTATACAGATTTAGGTTATTCTCATGGGGAAGAAATGTTTTTCATTTACAGTCATTGAAATATTGTAGAGTTATATAAAAAAAGCTTATAAAGATACACTTGAGAGACCACACTACGCAGAAGATCCAGACACTCTATATCAGGGCTGCCTTGAACTTTTTTATTTGGATCCTGGAAATGAAACAGAATTTCTTGGATTTTTGTTTGTTTGTTTTCTTGTTTGTTTTTCCAGACAAGGTTTCTCTTTGTAAACCTGACTGTCCTGGAAGTCCTTCGGTAGACCAGGGTAACCTGGAACTCAGAGATCTGCCTGACTTTGCCTCCAAAGTGCTGGGATCAAAGGTTGTGCGCCATCACTGCTGGGCCAGCTTCATAGGTTCTAACACTAATACGTCTATAGCTTAAATGTATGATACTTTTTGTGGGGTTTTCTTTCTTTCTTTTTTTTCTCCAGAAAGCCAGGTTTTGGGGTTTTGTTTTTGTTTTTGTTTTGTTTTGTTTTACTATTTGATTTTTTAAAAAGAAAGTATTCCAGTTCTATTTTCAATTAATTAAATCAAAGAATTTACTTAAGTTAGATTTATTTTTTTCAAGTCTTAATTTTGGAAAAGCAAATAAATATCTGGAAGCTGGAGAGATGGCTCAGCAGTTAAGAGCACTTGCTGCTCTTGCAGAGGATCTGGGTGTGGTTCCCAGCACCCACACATTGACTTGGAACTGCCTGTACCAAGCTGCCTGTTCTAGCTTCAGGAGATCTGATGCCTTCTTCTGACCTCAGAGAGTAGTAGCAGATGATGCCCATATGAGATGCAAATATATACCTGCAGGCAAAACAATCACGTAAAATTAAAAAAAAAAAAAAATCTTTTTTTTTTTTTTAAACATCTGTTTAATTTTTTTCTTTCCTCTGTTTTTCAGACAAAATCTCAGTGGTCCCAGGGTGGCGTGTGGCCAGAGGATGACCTTGAACATTTGTACCTGTGCCCCTGGAGTGCTGGGGTTGCAAGTATGAACGGCCAGCTCTGGTTTATAGGCTACCAGCTGAGTCTCATCCTCCGCCCTGGATTTTTTTTTTTTTTTTTTTTTTTTTTCTGAACAGGGTCTCACTATGTAACCCTAGCTGGTTTGGAACTCACTGTGTAGATCAGGCTGACTCTGTCTCTTGACTGCGGGATTTCAAACCTGCTCCACCACTCCCAACTGGATTTTTTTTTTTTTAGGGCAGAATTTAAGTCATTTGCTACTGTGAGAATTTTATTACTATGTCTTGCATGAAGTGACTGAAACAAGTTTGAATAAAGCCATAATTTTCTTTCCTTCCCTTCCCTCTTCTGTACCCTCCTCACCCTCCTCCTCTGCAACACCCCCCTGTCCTAAGATGGTCTTCTTATGAAATACAGAATGTTCTCAACCTCCTTTGCTGAATTATTTTTTTTGATCCTAATTAAAAGAAAAACTTTATGGAAAATTTATGCTCTAGGTTATAGGGAATAAAGAAATTAGCACAAGCCTGATGATAGGTGGATATATGGAAATAAAAGTGAATTCATGAAGTTGGTTCTTTGGTGTAATTTCCCAGCCTCCCTCCTTGCTACCCACCATCCCTAACCCCACCATGGGGTACACACCTTTTTGAGGCAGGGTCTCCTCAGGACCCCTGGAATTCATCATGCAAACCGAGATGACAGTGATCTTTCAGCGAGCCTCCTGCCTCTGCTTCCTGGAGTGCTAGGATCACAGGCCACCATACCCGGTTGAAATTTTCATTTTGAAAAGTGCATTTGGCACAAAGTACGCCTGCATTAACGATGAGACATTTTCCCAGTGCTGAGCTGTGACTTGAGATTAAGAAGCGAGCGCTGCAGTTCATGTTTAGGGATCAATCGAAAGCCTAACTGAAAGAGGTGCATCCTGGACAGTGCTGTAGCGTGGACAGTAGAGCATGAACTGTCAAGTTTATGGCCTCGAAGTACGGAAGCGATAGAAGGAGCTGTGTGGCTGTTACCAAATGGTCGCAGGTCCATCCAGATGAAGGTCTTAGGCAGTTCTAAGACCTAGACTGTTTGCAGAGGAAATGACAGCACTTTTTAAAAAGCTACATCTATTCATTTATTCATTTATTTATTTATTTATTTATTGGAATTGGGGAATAATGTGTGAGTGCCACAGCATGCATGTGAAGGTCCCAGGACAACTTTAGGAATTGGTTTTCTCCTTCCATTATGTGGGTGAGGGGTTTTACTCAGATGGTCAGACAGGCTTATGCAAAAGAGTGTGTGCAAAAGGGTGGCAGATACATTTCTTTTTTTGATCTCACAGGGCTGCAGAACGGAATTTGTGTGTGGCAAAAATTAAGGATGCATAAAACATTTGTTGTATAAACTGATGAAATAAAGAGTAGCAGAAAGGGCCAGGCATGGTGGCACATGCCTTTAATCCCAGCACACAGGAGGCAGGTGTTCGAGATCAGCCAGTTTTACCGAGCAGGTTCCAGGACAGCCAGGACTACACAGAGAAACCTTGTCTTGAGTCTCCCTCTCCCCGCCTATAAAAGAGAGTGGCAGGAAGAAAGTCACCCAGTAGTGGACGGTTCTGCAGTTTGTGTTTTGTGTGAGCATCCTTTACTAATTAAGACGTGAACTTCTCACCTTTGTTCTGGTGCAGACACTTGTTTGCATTATATTCTCCAAGATGTTAAAATCATCCACGGGCAGGCTAGGAACACAGCTTACAGAGCGCTTGTTTGCCTAGCATGTGTGAGGCCCTAAGTACAATTCCTAGCAATGAAAAAAAAATCATCCATGGGAAGACTAGAAATTGTATTATTATTTGTTTATTTTAACTCACCCTCCTCTCACCTCACCCTACAAACCAAAAAAAAAAAAAAAAACCTTAAAACAAAACAAAAACCCACATCTGATGCTCCAAGTTGAACTATTTTAAAGGTTGCAGAGGTCAGAGAGGTCAAGAGATCCGGATTTGGATTCAGTTGATGGTACTCTGAACAAATCTGATTACGAACCTCCCTTGCCCAAGTTCTTGAGTCTTGTTGCTCGTGATAAAGATCCAAGTTCTCTGCATACCCTCAAGCCCTACCACCCAGCCGCTTTCCCTCACCAGCCAGCCTCCTGCCCCAACACACTCCGGCTTTCTGCTCTTCCACAGCCAGGAAGACTGTGGCTGAGTTGCTCAAATGTGCTCCTCTCTTGCAACAGGGCCTTTGAACATGATGTTCTCTGGTGTAGTTCTCTGGATAACTTCATCTATTTTCACCCCTATATATGTTTCAAATCCCTGTTGTCATAGTCTCAGGAAAGTTTTTTCTGACCTCTTTCATAGGCCAACCAATCCCTCTTCTTTGTCTCATGATTGTCTCAAAGGAAACCGTACTTGGAATGGGCCAATCCTTTCATTAATAACTGTCTCCACTCCGTTTCAAATTCCTAAGTCATTTTTGTATACCACTTTATCCCCAGAGCCTGGTGTGAATAGAAACTCAAAACCCACTTTTCAGTCAGATGAGTGAGTGAGTGAGATAATGAACGGCATGTGTAGGGCTGCTGTGGGGATTGGATGGCAATGTGGAGAGAGCCTAGCACACATGAAGCTCTAAAAAGGCAAAGCGATACTTTTAGTTCAATTGGGCTTGGTAGTTTATTTGGGAGTATTAGCTATTTTGTTGACATATTTAAAAAAATTAACTTTAATAAATACAATTTGATTATTTAAACGTATTTGTTTGCACTTGCACCCAAATAACACTGCAGAAATTTAGAGTAAGTTTTTTTTTCTTTTTTTGAGACAGGGTTTCTCTGTGTGATTTTGGAGCCTGCCCTGGATCTCGCTCTGTAGACCAGGCTGGACTTGAACTCACAGAGATCCACCTGGCTCTGCCTCCCGAGTGCTGGGATTACAGGCATGTGCCTCCACCGCCCAGCCTTAGAATAAGTTCTTATAACTTTCTTTTTTCTTTTCTTTTCTTTTTTTTTTTTCCAAGATAGGGATTTTCTGTATAGCCCTGGCTGTCCTGGAACTCTCTCTGGCCTAGAAGTCAGAGATCCTCCTGCCTATGCTTCCTGGAGTGCTGGGTCTATAACTATTATTGATGAGATTTATCAATACTCAGTGTTTCTGTGGAATGCTAACCATATATTGGCTTTTATTTTCACCTATGACCTTTCCAAAGTTTAAAAAAGCACTTTAGAGAAGAAAGAACCCACATCGATTAAATTGTTGTTTCTGACAGAAATGTCTCATTGAGTTGTTTGCTTAGGTGCAGTACACAAGCCTGAAATTGCAGCTGCTGAGGTAGGAGGCTAGCTCTGAAGGCCAGCCTGGAAGGAAGCAAGATAATGTAAGCACCTTCTTGTCTGAGTGGCTGCGTTCCTTGGTACTGCCCTACACTGGATTTGGCTGCATGTTTTAGGACTGAGTCCTGTGTCTGAAATGTTATTAGACTTCCACCCTCTGTTAAAGGAAAATATATATTCATTTACAATAATAAGTTATATGTAGGTATTTATTGTCACTAGAATGCATGAAATTTTATGGTTCCACATTATTTTAAGTTACTATGATTCTATAAAGGTGAATTTGCACATGACTTAGAATATTAATGCCCATAATTATTGGGTTTAGAATCTTGCATTATACCATAGACATAATTTCCAGACTCCTGGAGAAAACACACACTATTCTCTCCTATTTCAAATCAAAGTGGCATGGTCTTCTGGGGATGGGACCCCTGTCCTCAAAACTTTGGCTGGGGAGATGCTGGCTCCCTCTCTTTGTTCATCTATTTGTGGGATAAAAAAAAATGGCTTATGGGGGCTGGAGAGATGGCTCAAAGGTTAAGAGCATTGGCTGCTCTTCTAGAGATCCTGATTTCAATTCCCATCAACCACATGGTGGCTCACAACCATTGTAATGAAATCTGATGCCCTCTTCTGGCCTGCAGGCACACATGCAGACAGAACACTGTATAAACAACGAATAACTAAATCTTTTTTAAAAAAAAAAAAAAAAAAGAAAGAAAGAAAAGAAAAAAGAAATGGCTTCTGATTGCAAGTAGACTGTAAGTGGAGAGATGAGAAACCAATCATGAGGAAGCTACTCGTTTTCAAGTCTGAGTTATTGCTACTCGAGGGTGTGTTGGCCCACCAAAAACAAGGTGGGCCATGCTTATGTATCAAAGCCCCTGCAGATCTTTGAGCCTTATTTTATAAGTCTCTACCATTCTCTTACTTGGGTAGTATAAATGATTGCTGTTTCTTTAGTGTTATGTTACTATAAAAATCTGAAATGACTCCACAGGCTTATGTTGGAATACATGCTTCTCAGATGGTAGTCACATTTTGGGAGACTGGGGAACCTTTAGAACCATGATTCTCAACTTTCCTAATGCCGTGGCCCTTCAGTACAGTTCCTCATATTGTGGTGACCCCTGACCATAAAAGTATTTTGTTCCAACTTCATAACTATAATTTTGCTACTGTTATAAATCATAATGTAAATATCTGATATGCAACCCCAAAGGGGTCTCAACCCACAGGTTGAGAACTACTGCTTTAGATAATGTGGCCTACCTGGCAGAAGTAGTCAGTGGGGGTGAGAGCCCAGTTCTGGCCCCTCTCTACTTCCTGGTCCCCTGTGGGTGAACAGCTGTTCTCAACCACTGGCTAATCACGATGGACTGAAACCCTCTGAAACCCTAAGCTAAAGTAAATCTTTTCTGCATTGAGTAGTTCTGTGGCATATTCTGCCAGCAGCAACGTTAGTACCTAATACAACTACGAACGTCAAATTCTCTGGGTGTATAAAGGGAGTGGGTGGAAATGAACTGATGCGTGTAGTGCTTTAACTTTGCAGTGGAATTCAGATCAGGCTAGACAAGAGGCAAAACATTTGAGTTTTAAAAAAGAAAATTCCCTAAGTATGTTCAAGGCATGATCATGGATGGCATTTTGACCTCTAGAAGGGATAGGACTTGTGACAGCAAGGAGAAGCCATTTTCCTCCGTACTTTCCAGCCATTTCCCAAGAAGATTATACAATTGATAACATAAGCTTCCTTAAAAATGTATTTAAGTGTGTATTCCCGTGTGAGTATATGTGTACCACATGCATGCAGATACCTGCAAAGGCCAGAGGACTCTAGTCCGTTCTTATGACAAATTTCTATCAGTTTATATTGAGTGTTTTGTGTTCCAGAATTATCCAGAGATCACTGACAATTTTTACCCCTATTGTGGACATCCCTTGGTGATTGGCAAGTGGATTTATTTGTTGGTTTTCATGAACCCTTCCCTACTCCATGCTAGAACTAAAGTAATTGGGAATTTTGTCGGTGTAAGATCCTGTGTTGCTTGTGAGCACATTCATAAGGAAATTCTGATGGATGGGCAGGTCAGGACGATGAGAGGAGATAAAGGGAGCCAACTTCGTGTGACATTTGATTTACTGTGTGGTAATTCTGACCCCCGAATTCATCTGCAGCTGCTAGAGTTAACAAACACAAACACAGGACACTCCATTTATATTTCAGACCAACACAAAATGGTGTCTCATACTGTATTTTATCCATTGATACAAAATTAAGGTAAATAAATAGTAAAATACAAATGTTTGAAATGAAGCCAAGAAAGTCACTACAACTTCACTGGTACTTTGCATGTTGAAATATTTAAGTTATTAAGTATCTTTTAGAGCTAGAGAAGTAGCTCAGTCATACACAACTTACCCACAATGCAGGAGACCCCGAATTTGGTACCCATTCCTGTCAAAAGAACAAAACCAGAGAAACAAATAAAAAACCCAAAGAACTTCCTGAGAATATATTTCTTTTTTCTTTTCTTTTCTTTTTTTTTTTTTTTTTGGTTTTTCGAGACAGGGTTTCTCTGTGTAGCTTTGGTGCCTTTCCTGGAACTCACTTGGTAGACCAGGCTGGCCTCGAACTCACAGAGATCCGCCTGGCTCTGCCTCCTGAGTGCTGGGATTAAAGGCGTGCGCCACCACCGCCCGGCCAATATTTCTTTAAGAAAAACTGTTTCATAACCTAAAGGTGACACACCTGCCTCAGTTCCTCTTCTCTGCTGGAAAGAATATTGCTGCAAAGGCTTTCTTATTTAATTGTGGGTTGCATACAATTTCAGAAGGTTAATCCATGATCACCATGGTAGGGAGCATGGCAATAGGCCGGTAAGACATTGGAGCAGTAGCTGAGAGATCTTGCATACTGATCTGTAGGAAGTAAGGCAGAGAGAGAGAGAGAGAGAGAGAGAGAGAGAGAGAGAGAGAGAGAGAGAGGAAGATTGGGCCTACTGTGGGCTTTTGAAACCCCAGAGCCCACCCTCAGTGACAAATTTTCTCCAACAAGGCCACACCTCTTAATCCTTCCTAAACAGCCAACTAAGAAGCGCTCAAATACATGAGCCTATGGGGTCACTGGCATTCAAACCCGCATGTGGACACATACATTCTTACTTCATCTCTGTTGTGGTATTTTTTCTTAGGTTCACATATTTTTCATTGTACACAGATGTGTATGCATCTGAGTTTTATGCCTGTGTTCCACATGCATGCTGTGCCTGTGGAGGCCGGAAGAGGAGGCTGTCAGAAAACCTGGAACTAGAGTTATAAGTGGTTGTGAACCACCTGATGTGGGTTCTGGGAGTCTGTAAGAGCATCAAGTGTTCTTAACAACTAAGATATCTCTCCAACCCCTATAGAGGTTTTCTTTTTTAATGTGTGAAGTGTGTATGTGTACAACACAATACAGCTATGAATTTAGCTTTATCTAAAACTTAATAGAGGTTGATATAGGATGGGCCCCATATAAATTTTACCTGGTAACATCTCAGTTTCTTCATTTACAATGTGGGAATAAAAACATTTCCAGTATTGGAGCATCATAGTTAGGATTAAGAAGTCATACATGTAGAGTTGGAGAAGAGGTCTGCCTTGTAATAACTCTTATTAAATGAGAATCATTATTGTATTCATCATCATCATCATCATTATTAATCATAAGAGGGATGTACAGCTCATTGAAAACAAGAGTGGAAAATGGAGGATACATCTTACATCAAACAAAGGGTGGGGAGGTGGTGGTGTGTGCTAGACAAGGCTCACACCTACGTGCTAGATTACCCAGGTGACTTCTGCTTTCTTCGGTTGGAAAATCAGCTCCAGTGAGCACAGCAGTGAGCACACAGTAGTGAGCACAATAGTGAGCACAGACAACACTAACTGCTGAAGTCAGAGTGCTGCCCCGGCCAAGAGCCAGTCAGTAACCTTGACCGTTAGAGGACGGTTTAGAAAGGCTCAAAAGACACCTACAACGAACCTTCATTGACTTCAGGATTTGGCTGTTCTGGTCCAGTGGTAGTGTCTGTCTTTCCTGGGATTGTGGCCTGAGTCTCCAGTCCCGAGGAGTCACAGATGGAAGAGCACGCTGTGTCTCACCTGTTTCTGAATGTAGAATCACCAGGATATGATTAAGTTGTCAACCGATTTGGAGTTAGAGCCTTGGGGAAAGTGACTTAACCTTGTTCTCAAAAACTCAGGGATGTGTGGAGATATGCCAGCCAGCACAAGAAGCTACAAGATAAACATGGTCCATCAAATTTTATTTCAACTTATGTACATGCTTGGCACAAATAGCCAAGTAAATAAATAAGTAAAATAATTAAATATGGCATTCAATACTTACTTTGGATTAGTTTTGGAACTTTCCAGGAATATGTTCACATACCTATACCTTGCTGAGTATTGAGGTGGAAATGGAGAGAAAGTACCAGAAAAGCTAGGTGTGGTGCACCCTACCCCATCTTATTAGTCCAACATTTGGGAGGTGTAGGTATAAGGCCAGGAGGATCAGGAGTTAGAACTAGTCATCCTCAGTTATGTAGTAAGCTTGAGGCCAACCTGGGCTACATGAGATCCTACCACAAACCAACCAACCAACCCCCCCAAACAACATCAAAAGAAAGTACTGGAACATCTTAACACCCTTAGTGTCCTCACTGAACAGAGTAGAATGCTTATTAGAATGAAATAAAAACCATGTGGTCGTACATGCCTGCCAGTCTTAGCACTCTGGAGGCTGAGCAGAGGATGGAAGTTTGAGGTGAACGTGGACTAGATAATGAGATCTTCTCTCAGAAAAGAATGTGATGAAACGATGGTTCTTAACCACACAGTATTCGAAGCTGGTTCCTGAACTGTAACAAAAAAATTTTCTGTCTCAATTTATGACCTAAGAACTTAGAGAAATGTGTACATACAACTGAAGATCTGAACTTTGACCTCTAGTCTCAGTAGCTACAAGTGCTCCCTAAGAACACTAGTCCTCCTGGGTGGGATGGTACACATCTTTAGTCTCAACATTTGGGAGGCAGAGGCAGGCTAGCTTGGTCTCCATGAGTTCCAGCCCAGCCAGAGCTATATGATAGAGACAGTCTGTCTCAAAACAACAATCCACCAGTTCTATAAAGTAAATAATTCAAGTTCCACTTTCAATAGTCATTACCAAAATTAGCATTTGATGCAATTTGACTGATTTTTAAAAAGCAGGTGATCAAGAAACGCAAAGGAATTATTTCTTTCATGAGGGCAAACCAGGAAGCATGCTTCCTTGTTTCTCTCTTTTTGGGAGGAGAGTTGAGGATGCTGAGAATTGACCTAGGGCCTCTGGCATGTCAGGCAAGTACCCAACCACAGTACTGTACATTCCTAGCCTGACAACCTGCACTTCTCAACTTAAAAAAAAACCCAAACTGCAGTTTTACTATTTCAACAATAAAATAAATCCCATAACTGTTCAACCAGAAATTTTACATTGTGGCAAATTCTGTTCCTTGAAAACACGGCATATACACGATTGTATACCATGATCATAATGAAGCACACAAAAGTGACAACAGACACCCCATGGAAACTTTGTGGAACCCAGACCTGGTTGCCAAGCTGAGCACCCTGGAGAGAAAAATCTTCTTTTTCCAAATGTATGAAAGGCACCAAAGGAGAGGGAAAACATTTCCTTTAAAAAAAAAAGTGTTTCTGCCGTGGACTTTCTCTGTAGTCACTTGGTCCTTGTTAGCAGGGGAACTTAAGCCAAAGCGGATGAAATCCTGTCTGAGTCCCTGGCCTTCCTTCCTGCTTCTATCTTTCTGAGAGTCTCACCTTTAAAACCTCGATTTGTATTTGTATACATGTGTGATCCTCCAGCCACTGGCTTTTTACCCATGCTTTTCCCCCCACATCCTCTCCTTCCTCTTTTTGGCAGCCGATGGTGCATCTTCCTGCCTTGAATACCGCATTCCCTAGTTATTCAAGCTCAGTCATTAGCACCCTGTCCCCCTACTAAAATTATGAATGAAAAGCCTTGTTGTTCTTTACAAATGACTCAGGCTGCCTCAGTCAGTCAAATTCGAATGGAAGTGACTGCCAGACAAAGGGGCAGGATGATGGACAGTCCTCACAGCAAGTCGTCAATGCTCACAGGAAGTTTTTAAAGCCACAATATAGGTAGAGAGGCCTGGGCGTTGTGGTCAGACCAGCCAGCAGAACGGGGCTGGGAGCCCGGAGGCTCTTTGTGTCTGTGTGGATCTCAGAAGAAACAAAAAACAAAAAAACAAAAAAACAAAAAACCTTCTTCGAAGTTCCGAGATGACATTGTCCAGAATCTGTTTGCCCTAGCGAGAACTTGAAAACCCATCCGTGGAGATGCCTACACCTTGCAGCCGTTCTGGTTTGAACTGACACGCACAGACAAAAGTGAAGGCACCAACCATTTACTGGGTTTTCAATGCGGAGCCTTGCAAGAGTGGGTTACTAACTCGGAGCTGCACAGCTCCCCGCTGAGAAGTTGCTTTGTCCTGGGCCCCTCTTTCACAACAGGGGAAAAGGTAATTGACAGCCCGATTGTTCCGCCGGCACCCCTGCTGTTTTAAAATCCTGGAAGGCCCCAGTCACACGTTGTCAATAATAGCCCTCGGAGGTGAGGAGCGAAGCAGGGCTGTTCAGGAAGCAGTTTGAGCCCTTCAAGTGGACAGGCCTCAGTGACTTCTGCGCTCGGCCCGCCACAAGCAGCTCATTCAAAAATAACCTTAAAGTAATAAATCAAACTTGTTTCCTGAACTATACAAGAAACAGCTGCTTATTTTCCTCACTTTTTTTTTTCAAAGCAGAGGGAGAGAGAGAGAGAAAAAAAAAAAAAAAAAAAAAAAAAAAAAGAGAGAGGGAGAGAGAGAGAATTTATTTTTTAACTTATTTTTTAACTACAGGAAACCAAGCGTGTCAAAATTTGGCAAAGCAGTTTGGATGATTTAACAGCTAAACACTTCTCTTTTAAACGCCAGGCTTCTGTCAGTGTTTTTTTTTTTTTTTCCTTATTCTTATTCTTATTTGAACTTTTCATCTTGCAAGCTGCCTGTTGCGGCAGATGCCCCTTCTCTGTTTCACCCTAGTTTTGAAAGGAAAATGAACCCAAAGTGTTGGTGGAACGGCTCCGCTGATTCTCCAGGTAGCAGGTTTTTCCTCTGTCCTCCGCAGTAGTTCGATGGGGGGCGTTGGATCGACGCTTGGACACGTCTGCGTCTTCCAGAGCTCCACATTCCTGATGACACAGCACTTTTCCTCCGGTTCCTTGATTTGGGAACTCCAATCTAGAGTGTTGACCACCAAAAAAGAAGTCTGTTCTCTTCAGAAAGGACAGCCTGCAACTTTGCGGTCAATTCGGGGTGCTCTTTTGGCACCGCCTTAGATGTATTTGCTCTCAGATAAGCTCAGCCAACCTCTAATTTCTTGGCCAATGATTAAACATCGGTAGGGACACAAGATATAAAACCATCCTCTTCTGTGACGGTGTGTCTTTGTTTTATAAGGGCCTGAGATTGAGAACGGGATCTATTTTTAATGAAAAAAACATAATAGAAGTCATTCTAGAATTTAAAAAAAAATGACAGAAAATATTTTCTAAGAAATCACAGTATGGCTTCCTAGAGATTAGATTTTTCATACCCTGTGTACACGAAGAGTTAAGAAAGAAACATATTTTAGGATCTCTCCGATTTTCACATACTACACATATTTCAATCAATTTAAACATCAACAGTTAATCTTAACATTTTTATAAATTCAAAAAAAATCATCCCATTGTACAACATGTTTTGATCAGGAAAATCTTTTAAAAGTATTGTTGTCCACAATTTAGTGGTAGATGAGAAATGATGGATTGTCCTTTGAGATGTTTATTGTCTTCTTACTGATGAATTTCTTTTCCTGATTTTGTTAGAGATTACTTGTAATTAGACACTTGTAACGAAAGGTGTGTCGGCAGGAAGACAGTGAAATCCATTTGCAGCAGGAGCATGCCACCACAGGCTCCATTGTTACTGTGTTTACTGTGAAGAGCACAGCTAGGGTAACACAAATAAATCAGAGTTTGTGGGCCACGGTTGGGTCAGTGCACTTTGTACGCTTACACGCTCTTGGCTGTTATAACAGTGAGTTCAGCCGTGGGTGTGGTTTCCATATAAATACTTCTTCCTTATATGGCCAGTTTTCATACTGAACCTGTTTGGATACAACTTTTCTTCACTTTCAACATTTGAAGCTTCAAATGTGATCCACGACTAGATGGCATTCCTTGAGAACTGTATTAACATGTTTCAAAGAACTGGATTGACTGAACTTAGTCCTGAGTCAGAAAGGATTCCTTGAACATTTGTACAGTTTATAAACAGAGCTTATAAATAATGATATAACTTATCTGTGAATTATCACATAAAATACTCTGAAACGTCAGTACCCAGTTGTGTAGATGACTCATTCCATCCCCTTAGTCCGAGCCTTTCCTTTGCTTAAAAGACAACCAGAAAGTAACTGGTTCAGTGAACTTCAAAGCTGCTGGTGCCCTCCCATAGCCTTAGCAGGGCCTCTTTTGGGTATCTGTGGACTCCGGGCCACATTTGGGGTGAGATAGGGATTGTAGATGGAAAGAACTCTGTATAGATCTGCTTTCTTGCCTCCTGTTCAGCTGCCACTCTCACAGCTTGCTGGGAGAGTGGACTTCCTGTGCTGTCATTTACACTCAGTATCTCACAAAGCACTCTGTCACTCAGCCTTTGAGAAGGGGGAGATACCAAATCTAGACTGCTTGTGTTGACTTTGTGGATAACAAAGAGTCAAGAACCCAACTGCTGCAACTGCCTTTCCTGTGACTTTGAGCCAGGTTTTTGACCTCCTATTCCTTGGTTTTCATCATCAAGGAATGAAGATCATGGTGTTGTGTGTGTGTTCTCTTACTTTATTACAAAGTGTAGCTACTAGAAGATTTTTCTGAATATTAAAAGCCCTTAGTAAAGAAAATAACAAAACACAAATCAGACAGATGGTCTTTTCTGTTCCCAGGAGATGGGAAGGAAGCCACAGTTCACACTAATCACGTCCTTCACCTCCAGAAATTATACACTGGAATCCTGGAAGTAAGGTCTTCCCTTCTGTTACCCTTGTAAGTTTCCCTTTATTATTTATTTTTGCCCCGACCTCCATCCTTTTTCCCCCGAAGTATTTCCTTCTTCTCTATGTAGAAGACCATAGCAGTACCTTTGGGATCAGAGTTCATAGCAACTGACAATGGTGAAGGAAACTTCTACTGGGGACAGAGACAGACAGGGAGGGCAACTGAGTGACAGGACTGTATGGAATGTCATGGTAAAGGATATGCTGGCTTCAGCGAATTCACTGGGCTCAGAAACAGACCCACAGAGGGAAGAGTTGGCTAGATGAGTCTTTGGGCTGTCACGTGTCTTTGTGTCCCAGGACCACATATTTAAAGGAAGCTCTCTGCAAGGGGATGGTATTGGATAGGAGTTGGAATCCATAGAGAAATTCAAGGAGTCTTCCTATAGCTACATCCGTTTTCTTCATTTGGTTAAATAATGAACATATGTTCAATGTACCTGTGAGCCGAAACAGTTTATCATTCAGTTGGATCAGAATTTATAAAATATTTCAAAATTCCTGGAATGTATTTTAATTTCACTTAAAAACCGTCAAGTGGTTGTTTATTGCTGCTGTTTTGCGTTACGAAGATATTAGCACTATCAATTGTAACTCAGAAGAAAAGTCACCTATTCTTCCTCATCACATCTCGAGAAGGGGCTTGCACATTTGGGTTTGCATATTTGTTACTCTGGGTCCCTCAGGCGTTGTATGTGCTCATCGTTTCCACGTGGAAGGTGGTGTTACCACTTCAGGGTTGGTATCTTGGTCTCTGAACACATAAGGACTATATGCCTTAACTCTGCGCTTATTCCACTTTTCCTGCTGAAGGCACTCTACATCATCAGACAGGAAACCAACACTTTTACATAGGATGTACATTCACATATACATATACATTCATCTTGTAAGAAGGTATAAGACACACACCAGTCTAGTTATAATAGGGATCAGAAGGGAAGGTAGATGATTAACTTTTGAAGCATTCTTTTTGGGTTTGTTTCACTTTTATACCAGAAATGCATTGCTTTCTTAACTAAAGCATTAATAAAGGAAATGTTTCAACACTGGTTTAATAAAAATAACATTTGAAACCATTTGGCAATGACAAGTAATAACTGTAATTTATTAGTTTTGCCAATCCTGATAAAAGATCTGAAAATCCAAGGGGAAAAAAAATTTTTTAAGGAACACATTCAAAAAAACAATGGTTGCGCTCCCTCTGCTGGTTGTACTGGAACAGTTAGATGGACAGTTTGGGAGGATGAAATAGCAGAAAAGGAAATTATGAATTTTGTTTGTGTTTTATATACAGTTTTTACACAGAAGTTTCGCCCTGGCTTGGCAGAAAGTGTCGATACAGTAGGTAAAAGTTTCCCTAATGTTAAGTAGTAATATTGGAATAGGGCTGGGTAATTGTAATACTCTTAAGTGAATTTCTCCTTTCTCATAT
>CABHPP010116234.1:18295-43737 GCA_902168425.1 Peromyscus attwateri
GTGTGTGTGTGTGTGTGTGTGTGTGTGTGTGTGTGTGTGTTGTGTATGCGTCTAAGTACATGTGTACTACAGCACCGGCATGGCAGTCAGAGGACGTCCTGTGAGAGTAGGTCTTTGTCCCCCATGGGTTCCAGTGAGTTTCAGGAATTGAAATCAGATGGTCAGGCTTGGAGGCAAGTACCCTTAGCTTCCGAACTGTCTCCCTGGTTCTGTAACCGATCTAATGTTTAATTTGGCTACCTGTCCATCGGGTTCACACAAGTGAATAACAAAATGGCTGGTGAAAATGACATTGGCATTGGGTCTTTGAATTCTAAAGAAAATCCTTTGTTAGACTCTTGTGGTCTATATCCTCCTAGAGTATGCATACTTGGAAATTGCACAGGTAATATAATTTTTCATGATACAGAAATTAGAATTAAGGATTCTTAGAATTCAATGAATTATTCATTTTCTTTCTGGAATGTTGCCTTTCACGAATCAGTGGTGATCCATACACATTCTTATTTAACAAATGTTTGTATTAAATCACTAAAATCTTTCTGTTACAATGGTCTATGCTATGTCTTACAAGTGTGTGGTGGGAAGCTTGTCTGCACTTACTCAGCTCTTTCTAGTGGCTTTTGTCTGTAGGTGGGCATCAGTCAGGTACTAGATAATAAATGGAACTGCTTTCCCCAAGGTTGTTTGCATTCAGTAGGGAGGTTGAGAGGCTCTATTGGACTTTCAGAAGAATCATTTTTAATGATAGATTTCAGGGAGTGGACTTAGAGTAAGCAAGACACACACTTCCACAAAAGACCAGAGTGGTAGGAAAGGGGTGGAAAATGAGAGAGAGTTGAGGTGTTGTGTAGCAGGGGAGGTCAGAGCCAGTATTTCCTTACCTGAGAACATCCTCCTCTTGAATATTTACCTTTGTGAGAGAACACTAGAACAGATTGAAACATCTGGGTAGGAAGCTAGCTCTCCTAAATCAACCCTACTCATCACTGTAAACAAGTTTCCATCAGCAGCTCATTCTCAGACCCCGCAAATCACCCAGGAGAAGGTGTGGGTCAGTGACAGTTAATGTCAGGGAGAAGCATTTTCAAGCAGAAGTGATTCAGCCATAGCTACTTGAGCTCTGGCATGTCAAGGCTGTGGAATGACGGAAGAGAGTGGAGGGTGTTAGGGATGGACAGTTGGACTGAGCAGAAACCGATTCTTGGGTTCTACTGCTAGGGACTCAGAGTATTAGGCAGTGGGATCAAGGCAAAGGTAAGATGCATTCCCTACGGCTAGACTCTGAGGTCAGGAGGAGTCAGGCCCTGGAAGTTGGGATGTGAGTTGTCATGGTCAAGGCTGATTTGATACTGACCACATTGTATTGCTAAATTCTTTCATCTCTCATCTGGAAAATATTTACACACATGAGTTAAGTTAGGACCTAGGGGTCTCACAGATATCTGCACCAACAGAGGGATGTTAGGAAATATTACTGGATGGAGATGGGTCATGCCCTTTGCTTCTTAAACCATGCTCTATGGGCTTGTGTTTACTTAACCTACTCACAAAGTAATTCTGCATTAGAGGTTAGAGATTAAAGAGATGAAATAACTCTACTTTCAAACTGCTTTGATGTGCACTGTCAGTACCACACAACAACTCTCTAATTATTTATATTTTCAATTCTGTCTCTTTAGGTGATATATTTCAAATTTCTTAAAGTGGGATTTTTTTTTGCATTTCTCCAAGTGGTTAATTTAATTTTCTATCCACATTATTCTAAATGACAGATCTGGTGGAGGGGTCTGCTGTGGAATAATCCTTTTGTACACTGTGAAGATGTGCTGCTCTTGGTTAGGTGGGAGAGCCAAATGAAAAGAATGCTGGGAAGAAGGAGGGTGGAGTCACCAGCCAGATGAAGAGGAAGCAGAAGATAAATATACTGTGCTGAAAAAGGGTACTGCCATGTGGTAGAGCATAGATAAGAAATATGAGTTAATTTAAGTTGTAAGAGCTAGTTAGTAACAAGCCTAAGCTATTGGCCAAGTATTTATAATTAATAATAAGTCTCTGTGTGGTTATTGGGGAGCAGGCTGGTGGGATGAAAAACTCCACCTCCAAGGGTCTATTTTGCAATGGTTCTTCACAGAACCATTTAGGACTGGAGGATTTGGATCATATTATATATGGCACCAAGACAAACATTGATCTAAATAAGAAACATGTATGATCTAGCGTATTTTATTTCAGGTGCCCTTTAATTAAAAGTATATTTACGTTTATTTATATTAGCCAAGAATTTTTTTTAAGTGAGTTAGGTATCTACTTCCCTTTCTTCCATTCCTTTCTCAAATCTTCCAGTCCTAAACAATTGTTGGGAATCCACTAGACTGATTATAAAGGTGGGGTGCAGAGGAAAGGATCCCTGATTTCACAGATTTGCTTTTGCATAATATAGTTCATTTGACTTAAAAAAAAACTTTAAAAATTCTAGGAAACCATGAGATCATTTTGCTGCTTGTTTTAAAATTGATGTTTAGGAGCCATTAAATATTGACTCAAAGGGCGCTTGTTGCTAAGCTGACTATCTGAAATTTGATCCCTGGACCCTATATAGTAGAAGGAGCGAACCAACTCCCATACATTGACCTTGATCTCTACTTGCACACATTGGCAATCCCATACACCGACACATGAAACAATTAAGTAAATGTAAATGCTGAGATGACAGCCTGTGTCACCATGTCTGTTACAGTTTATACGGTTAGAAGGATGCACGATTCCCTCATCTTTGGATAATACTATATCTGATACCAAGACAAACATTGATCTAAATCGGGTTAAGAAACATGTATGATCTAGCCTATTTTATTTCAGGTGCCCTTTAATTAAAAGTATATTTAGGTTGATTTATGTTATCCAAGCATTTTTTTTAAGTGAGTTAGGTATCTACTTCCCTTTCCTCCATTCCTTTCTCACATCCTCCAGTCCTACATTCCTGAGCACAGTACAGTGGTGCTTGGCAGCCATAGGTTCCACACCAAGGATTTCACTGACCATTGATCTAAAGTATTTGGAGGGGCTGGAGAGATGGCTCAGCAGTCAAGACTTGCTGCTCTTGAAGAGGATCTGGGTTTGGTTCCCAGCATCTACATGGTAGCTCACAACTCTGTAACTCCAGTTCTAGGGCAATCATCATCCTCTTTTGATCTCCATGGATAACAGGCACACATGTAGTGCACATATATGCACCTATGAAGCAAAACACTCATACACATAAAATAAAAACAAATAAGTATTTTTAAAATATTTGGTGAAAAATTGCATGCATACAAAGCTTAGTCAACAGATATTTTCTCCTAGCCATTATCTCTTAACTGAGTATTAGGAATAATCTACAAGTATGTTACAACATATGAGGAACTCCATATACTGGCACATGCCTGTAATTCCAGCCCAAGGGAGACTGAGGCAGGAGGATGGAGAATTTAAGACCAACTTGAGTTGCATCACAAGACCTCCATCTCAAAGAGGAAAAAACATTTTGAAAGAAGGACATGCCACTGGTTATATGCAATTATAATGTTGTTTTCCCACAAAGAACTTAAATACCCTTAGGGTAGGGCACTGCTCTGCTTAGTCATTTGAAGCAGAATCTCTCCTTGGAGCTCAAACTTTTGTCAGCTAGGCTGGAAGCCAGCAAGCTCCTGTCTCTAACTCCACTGGAACTGTGCAGGACTCCTGGCTTGCTACATGAGTGCTAGAATCGAATCTCTGCTCCTCATGCTTGTGCAGCAAGTAGTCCCAACACTGAGCCATCTCTGTAGCCCAAAGAAGTATGTTTTAGGACCACAGCAGATGAACTCATTTCCCTCTTTAATCCCTAGCTTTACATGGCTTAGGTACATCTTTTCATAATCTTTTTTTCTTTGTTGTATGAAAGGAAATGAGAAAAAACACTCACATATAGGACTCCTCTAAAGAGGTTTTGTTTTCAGAATCCCAGTCACAGTCTTTATTGGATAATAGATCCCCAGTGAAACTCTCTCCTCCTTGGATGCCTGCTCAGATTTTCACAGAGAAGCAATGTGAATCTGGTTTGCTCTCCAGACTCCCTTTTCTGACTCCCCAAATGTGTTTGGATGCACTTCTCCGAAGGATGGAGTCCCTGGGATGACCTAGGGGAAGCTGGAAGGTGAAACTGCTCTTCTAGTCCTGGCTGCCCTTCACCTTCCCTGAAGGGAATATTCCCACCCGGCTTCTTGCGTGGTAACACAGAGCTAGCTCTTTTGCCAGCAGCCTGGGCCAGGGGCCAACAGAGAGAAAGGAAGAAGAGTGAAGAATCCTGGTAGCTACCTAGCTAGGTCTCTGCCCTGAGGACCCCACAGTGTTTTGGATGAAGAGTGAGAGTGCAGGGTGGGGTCTGATCATCACCTTTCAGAAAAGCAGGATGCTAATATAATAAAGGTTTCAATTCCTGTAAAGCCGATGTCCCTGTATTTGAGATTGACCATCAAGTGGACATTAGACTGCTCTTTCCTTCTGAGTCTGAGAAAGTGTTGGTATTTCTGGCAGAAGCCAAGTCACCTTTCCAGGATGGACAAGTTCACTCACTGCCTTGGTGTTATCATTTGGCTTGTTTAAGGAGACAGGGAAATGGACTATACTACCAAATACTGGTTAAAAGGGAAAAGAAAGCTGATAGCTGAAATAGAGAAATAATTTTCTCTTTTATTATGTTTGTGTGTGTGTGTGTGTGTGTGTGTGTGTGTGTGGCCAGTACATGGTCAGAGGACAACTTTTGAAAGTAGGTTCTCTCTTTTTACCATGTGGGTCCCAGAGTACGAAGCCAGGTCTTCAGGTTGCTCAGGGATCACCTTCAACTGCTACCCCACCGTGCTAGCCTGAGGACTAGTTTTCCATCTCTGACTGTCTTCATCAGCACCACCTTCCTTTTGGTCTAGTGCACAGGAACTGGTCCACACTGATATGGAGCGAGTAACTTAGCTATTGGCAGCTGCTGAACAGGGCATTTGTGTGTGACAGAGTGACATGCTGTGACTCCTGACACGTGTTCTTACAATCAACTCACTTCCTCTGGTGAGTGGGCAGGGAAGGGACCTGGCTTATCATTTCTGCGGGATCTAAATGATGACTAGTTTCATCTAATCTTTTGGAAACAAAATTTCAAGCCAAAATAACTCTAGGGTGACCTTTTCCCCACCCATGAAGATTTTAATGAATGAATGGAGTAGGGGAGGGGTAGTTGTCCGGTTGTCGTCTATGTACACTAGAGAAAATGAAAATTTGTCATCCTCATGTACAGTCATTGGGTGCATCAATCATTTCAGGACCAGTAACAGAAGAAATCTGCTAGCGATTTCAACCTGTGCACTGACCGACAATAAACACATCTCCCAGGTGAAGCAGAGTGGAAGCTTCTGAGGCTATGACCATTTGAGGGTAAACCAGTTCATTGGCTTCATTCATTCTTCAGCTTTTCCTAAAATGTTTGGCCCCTGAAGTGACCAGTGGTCCTGAGTACTCCTGCACCTCAAAACTAAAATGAACATATGCTTTTGTTTTGTGTACTTTTCCTTTGTAGTATTGGGGAGTAACCCCAGGGCCTGTAGTGTTGGTGAATAGCTCCAGAGTCTGTAATATTGGGAATAACCCCAGAGTCTGTCGTATTGGGGAGTAACCCCAGGGCCTGTAGTGTTGGGGAATAACTCTGGGGCCTGTAGTGTTGGGGAATAACCCCAGGGTCTGTAGTATTGGGGAGTAACCCCAGGGCTTGTTGCATGTTATGAGTGTGTTCTGCTCCCTTAATACTGAATACTTGCACTTAAAAGACATCTCAGCCTGGGAGTGCAGCTTGGTAGCAGAACACTTGCCTTGTATGCACAAGGCCCTGGGCTTGTCCTCTAGCACCACAGTGTCGGAGTAGGACGGTTTTTACCTGACCAAGTTAAAGGATCTGTAACTGCACAATGTCCTAGATGGCAGTGGGTTAAGGTTCTTCTTACCCCACCCCAGATAGAAATAGTATTTGTAGTCAGAGCAGAAGAAATGACATAAAAAAGCTTGTCTTAGTTAGGGCTTCTATTACTGCCACCAAACACCAGGACCAAAAAGCAAGTTGGTGAGAAAAGGGTTTATTTGGCTTATATTTTCACATTGCTGTTCATCACTGAAGGACGTCAGGACAGGAACTCAAACAGGGCAGGAACCTGGAGTCAGGAGCTGATGCAGAGGCCATGGACGGGTGTTGCTTACTGGCTTGCACCTCATGGCTTGTTCAGCCTGCTTTCTTATAGAACCCAAGACCACCAGCCCAGGGCTGGCACCGCTCACCGTGAGCTGGACCCTCTCCCAATAATCACTAATTGAGAAAATGCCTTACAGCTTGATCTCGTGGAGGCATTTCCTCACCTGAGGCTCCTTCCTCTCTGATGACTGCAGCTCTGATGATTGACACAGAATCAGCCCGTACACAGCTATACGAATCAGTTTGAAGTGATAAGAAAGTTTTGAGCACTGTGATTGGTGAGAATAAGAATTACTGTTGGTTTCTTTGATTATATAGAGGGATTTTGGTAGTATACAAAAAGTTCTTACCACATGTATTTTAACATCATTATACTGTACCTGCATATAGTTTTATATATACTTGTATATTTAGTATATGTTTTGTTTGAAATATATACAATTTCTCTAAGAGGCTCATGTGTTGAAGACTCAAACCAAGTAGTCGTGGGTGGAGTCTGGCTAAGCAATTAGGTCATTGGGAATGTGCCTTTGAGGAACAGCTTGTTATTTGCTTCTCCTTGTCTCTCTGCTTCTTGGCCATCTGAGGTGAGCCCCTTAGCTAGTCTACACCCTTCTGCCCTGATGTCCTGCCTCACTATGGCCCGCAAACAATGTGGTCAGCTAGCTGGCTCCATGAACTGAAACCTTGGACACCATGAGCCTAAAAAAAAAAAAAAAAAAAAAACCAAAAAAAAAAAAAACCCCCAAAAAAACCCCAATCTTTTCTCCTTTAAGGCCTTCCTCATAACTACAAAAAACTGACACAATATATAATACAATAGCCAAGTTGTAGTATTTTAAATTAACTTGTATCACATTATAAATATATCTATTACACATTTAATATATGTAAATGATAGAGGAAATGCTATGATATCTAGGTTGTTTTAGAGCTGCTCTGGTATGTATCAAGGGAATGGTACAAGAAGGGGTAGGATGTGGCTGTGTGGTGATGGTTAGATGAGGGAAAACTAGCTGTGCAAGGACACTGTGAAAGTTGGCTGATAGACTCAGGACAGCTCAGCCTATTAATTTCTCTATTTCCACGTGCATATTTATTTATTTGTTTATTATTTTTTAAAAAAAACATTTATTTGTTATGTATACAGTGCTCTGTCTGCATGTATCCCTGCATGCCAGAAGAGGGCACCAGATTTCATTACAGATGGTTGTGAGCCACCATGTGGTTGCTGGGAATTAAACTCAAGACCCCTGGAAGAGGAGCCAGTGTTCTTAACCTCTGAGCCATCTCTCCAGGCTCCCCCCCACAACCCCACCCCCAGGCTCCCAGTGTATATTTAAAACATCCCTTAGGAAATGCTGAAATGCTTTAAGAATTGTGTCTCCAGTCTTTCTGGACAAATGCTCTACTACTGAGCTATATCCCCAGCAGATACATTGTTGTTATCAACCAGAGGATGGATACTCACTCACAATTGTAAACGTGAAGTGAAGAGTTCCTCACTGTAACTCCAGGAAGGAAGGTAGAATCTGAGAGCTGCCTGCCTCAGGTAACTAATGAACATATTTGAACACTGTTCATATACTTTACTGTTTTATTTCATATAAATAATAGGCTGAATAATGTCTAAGTAATAGTTTATTATTATGTTTCTTAGGCTTTCAGGTCACTTCCAAAAACCTTTTTTTTTTCATCTTTTTTGGAACACTGGGTACAAAACCCCTCACTCATGCTAATTAACTGCTTGCTGTACACTGAACTATTTATATATTCAACCCACAGAAAGCATCTACATATATTTTTTAAAATGCCATAGTGATTTTAAAAGAAGCTATATAAATGAAACATTTAATTCTAAAGTTAAGGAGGCTCAGACAGGGCTGGGGAGATGGCTTGTGGTGAAGAGCACTTGTTGCTCTCACAGAGAACCCGGGTTTGATTTCCAGCACCTACTTGGTCGTCCACAACTACCTGTAATTCTAGCTCCAAGCGATCTAACGTCTTCTTCTGACCTCCAAGGGCACCAGCTACACATGTGGTGCACATAAATACATGCAGGTAAAACATCCACACATAAAATAAAATGAGTAAATCTCATCAAAATTTAAAAAAGAACCCCCAGCGTACCGTCTACTGGTAATTTTCCACTCCCTAGGAGAAAGTGGGACTTTTCTTCGCAGCAACCCAATCCTTCCTCTTATCGCTAATGTACATAACATGATTGATATTGCATACCTGCTACGTAAACATTGCTTTAATATTTTTCACTACTTTTGCCCAAATGACCCTGAGTAAATGTAGTATCTGGCACAGGGTGCTGGGGTGGTGGCAGTGTTTCAAAGCCAGTGGCCTTGTTGCACAACACAGAACCTTCCGAACCTTGGCAGAGCTAAGTTTCCTTTTTTTCATTAATTTTTTTTTTTTTTTTTTTTTTTTTTTTTACTGGTAATTTCACCTTTATAATTCACAAAGCTCTTTGACCTAGCCAAACACTACAGGCTAAAGGGAACTAGACAAAGGAGGGGTCTTTAACCTTTTTATAGGGTAATTTAAAAACACCATGTATCTGAATAACATTAGGTAGTTGGTTAAGTGTTTTCTTTTAAACACACACACATGCACACACACAGACACACACACACACGCAAACACAAATTGAATTAGTTGAATGGAGAATCTTTTATGAGATTCATGAGAAGCAGTTGTTGATAAGTTGCAACAGCAGAGCAGAATATGATGTGACCATGGAGATCCCATCTGTGCATTCTTCCTTTGACTTTGCTGCTTGAAACTTTTCAATTTTCAGTAAACTATTTAACCCTTCCACCTCCATGGCCCTGGCTTTTGTTGCCATATCTGTAAAATGGAGTTTCAATGTCTTATTCTGCCTAATTCATCGCTGTTCTTCTAGGGCTGAATTCAGTTATGCAGGTGGAATCCTTTTAAGAACTGTTCATGTCAGAAGCACGTGAAATACTGTTATTATTTTTTAAGCAGTAGTGAGAAGCTTAGTGGACTGGCTTAGAAAAACAGAGTCCAGGTTCCTATTCTTTTCTTCACTGGGGTAAAAACATTATAAAGAACTTGCTTAGAAAAAACAGAGTCCAGGTTCCTATTCTTTTCTTCACTGGGGTAAAAACATTATAAAGCATGTAACATGTTCATAAAAATCTAAAGTGTCATGAGAATAGAAAAAAAGTCTAAGTCTAGTTTTTTCCTTTTTTATCACAAATGAAATTAAATAAAGCAAGAAAGAGTCTGAATAAGAGGTAACACAAAAGCTTAAACTATAAAAACCATACAGAGAATTTTCTAAACTATAAATATACTTGCAGAGGTTAAATCCACTTGCAGAGAGCACCTGCATTTTCTATAGGATGAACTCATGGAAGACAGAGCTGAAAACACGGTCGGTCTTCAGAGTAAGCACGTATGTATACTCCCCATCAAGCAATGGTAGGGAGAGAACCTGATCTGAGAGGTGCCACTCTATTATGACTAAGCGTTCAAACACATGAGCACACGGGGCATTATTCAAACAACCACACCTTCTTCCCTCAAAAAATGAGAAATGAAAAAAAAAAGGAATTATGATACTTCTATAGAAGCCTTACTTTATTACATAACAAATTAGGAGCAAAATAAAAACTAAAAGAAAATTAGTGACTATCAAGACTTTTTAAAGCCCATTTAACAATATCTCCTTGACAAAAATGAAACATGTAAGTTGTGAATTATGCCTGATAACCTAGAAATATGGAGTGAAGGTGAATGTTTTATCTTTGTGAAGGTGTGTCTTTGGAAATTGTAAAACTCAGTACAAAATGAGGGATGTGCCCAAGGTTGCTACTCCTCATGGCTTTCTAACAGTATGGTAGGTCAGGTGGTATTACGGTGTGATTACCGCAGGCATCATGTTGGTTTTCTTACCATTCAGCTGACTGGACTATTCAGAGTAGGCAGGGCTTCTCAGCAAACATTGTCCAGGAGCCCTTGAAGAAATAACATGAGTCTCGATGCGGCCTGAACTTTTTTCTGGTAACCCCTGGCCAGATCAAGAAGGCACTAGTCTCAGTCTTGGCAGAGTGGATGTCAGATACTTGGAGGAAAACTCCAGCATTCTTTTTTTTTTTTTTTAAATTATACTATTTTTATTTATCCTTTGAGATTCCTGATATGCATTCATTATATTTTGATTATATTCTCCTTCCTTCCCTCTCGCCTCCTTCTAACTCTTCCCAGATCTACCTCCTTTTCTCTACCCTCTCCCAACTTTTTGTCACTTTTTGTTTTTATTTTTTAAATAAACCACAGAGTCCAGTTTGTGCTGCTCATATACTCATGGGTTTGGGGCCATCCACTGGATGATGTCCACCTATCTGTGGCCATACCATTATAGAAAACTGACTCTACCTTTCCCATAGTCCATCCGTTGTCAATAGCTCATCAGCTAAGGATGGAGAATCATACAATGTTGACTGGTTTGATCTTGTGCTGGTCTTGTGTAGGCACCCACAGGTGCTGTGAGGTCATGAGTATAGATAGCAGTTTTGTCACATCCAAAGATACTGTTTCACTGTGGTCCTTGGCAACCTCAGGCTCTAACAATCTCTCTGCCCCTTTTTCCATGCTAGTCCCTGAGCCTTGGGAGAAGATGTCACATTTTGAGCTGAGTACTCCACATTCTCGTATTCATTGCATGCTGACTAGTTAACGGAACTTAGTATTAACTGCCATCTACTGTAAAAAGGTTTTCTGATAAGGTTTCTGATATTGAGAGATGCAAAAATCTATGAGTATAAGAGTAAGAACTTGTGTGTGTGTGGGGTCTTCTAACTATGTCCATTTAACTACATAAAAGTACCAAGTTTACCAGAAATCTGTAGAGACCTCAGACTTGTGACTTATCAGGAGAACTAACCTAACCCTACAGTAAGGACTACTTTGACTAGCTCCCTTTAGAGCTCCCCACATGCCATGCCCAAGCATGAACCCTCCATCTTGCCTCACTCTGGAACAGAGCCCTGAAGGAGACCTATGAGTTCAGGCTGCCCATGCTTTGCAACCAGTGCCCTGGCTTCAGGGAGGCCCATCTGGTCCCTGAGCAGTGTGGCATTTCCTTTAAGGCATTTAAGGTTCAGGCTAAAGCAGCATGCAATGTCTGTTAGAGCTTTAAGATCAGCCCCAGTGATGTCATGACGATCCTTCCAGTCTTCTAGTTCCTGTGCCCCCTTCAATCTCTAAAGATAAGTCCCTCCTGGGGGCCTTCTTAGAGCCTATGTGAGTGTATGGTTGCCTCACAGCATTGTACCCAGAGTCTTTTCCCAGAGCAGTGCTTTTCAGCTGGAATTGGAATGATAAATGATATTTTTTGAGGATTTGTTTTTCTAAAATCATCATAACAATTTTATATTAAATTTTGACATCATCAATTATATATATATATTCTGCCTTACATAATTTTGAATTTTTTATAACTTATTTATTTGATGTACGTTGGTGTTTTACCTGCATGTATGTCTGTGTGAGGGTGTTAGATCCCCTGGATCTGGAGATACAGACAGTTGTGAGCTGCCATGTGAGTGCTGGGAATTGAAACTGGGCCCTCTGGAAGAGCAGCCAGTGCCCTTAACCACTGAGCTACTTCCTAGCCCTTAATTTTGAATATTTTAAAAAGTAATTTTGAAAACATAATCTTCAAAAAGTTTAGGTTATCTTTGTTTTCCTCCAGAACGTAATGGTCTGTCCCTATTGCTGAAGATACCATATACCTGAGTCATAGGACATGGAGAAATCAACCACACACTTATTTACAGGCTTCATACCTATTAGCTTTCATAGTCTGGAAAGGTTCTGTGCATGCTATAGGGGAAAAGGCCATCAAAATTCTTACCCAGTTGTGAACTCTGTGAACTACCAAAACAAATGGCCCAGCAAGATATTCCTACTGGTGTAACAGTGCTGGGATTGAAGGTGTGCACTCGTATATCTTACTTGAACTCTACATTGAGATTAAATTAAACCTGCTTGGCCTACCTTCTACTTTTTGTAGTGAGTAATGAAAGTCTATGGGAAGTTAAGTCCAGGAAGCAGGGTATCTCCCGATCTCCACGCAGTAACTCTTACTAGCCCAGACCACCCATCTCCCATCTTGAAGAATATGACATCTGAGAGCACCTCCGATGTCCAGATAAATAGATTTGTCAAGGCATATTTCTGTGGGCAGACACATTGGGCTGTCACTCTAAACTGTGTACTCTAACTTCACCGTTAGGACCCAGGAGGATAGTATGTGGTTTATTTTTCAGTAATCAATAGAGATGGACGATCTCCACCAAGACCATTTGGAAGTTCCAGGATTTGGTGTATGGGTCAGAAACACTGAGAGCTCTAACAGAGGGTAGAGCTTTCAGTAGAAGCAACCGATGCAGAAACTTTCCGTGTGGTTTTGGACATTTGATTTTAACATGTGGGCAGATTGTTTTGACACTTTGAAAGCATGTAGATTGCTCTAACTATCCAATGCTTCTGGCTTCAGCCATGGGCTATTTGACTTCAGTTTGTGACTGCAGCCTATAGGGGCCTTGAAGCATAAGTGAGTCATAGCTTTTATAGATTCAAGGAACATTTATGGATTTAAAAAAAAAAAAAAACAAACCTGCCCATCGGTTGTTCACATTTTTATCAAAAACATGTAGACATGGCCTTACATACTAAGTGTATGAAGGGCTTTAAGACTATTGAGGAATGCTTATTGGAGCCAGTGGGAGTATACAGAGGCAAAGAAGACCCTGACAAAATTGTATCCATTCCAGTAGATAAGGTGAAAATTACCTTCCTAGTGGACAGCTGTGTAGATGGGCCAGCAATACACCTTCAAGCAGATTTCAAGATGATCAAAGACTACAGACTAACAGAGTTGGTATTATTCGTTTGTTTCTTTTCTTTTTTTTTTAAGATTTATTTATTTATTATGTACACAGCATGTATGACCAGAAGAGGGCACCAGACCTTATTACAGATGGTTGTGAGCCACCATGTGGTTGCTGGGAATTGAACTCAGGACCTCTGGAAGAGCAGTCAGTGCTCTTAACCTCTAAGCCATTTCTCCAGCCCTCGTTTGTTTCTTTAATGTAAACCTAGCTTGTCCTATGCACTTAGCTAAGGTGTCATAGTGTTTCTATGACTAGTGCCTCCTGCCACCTGCATCCATGCTCTTTGGTAATGTTATCACTGATAAGTTTCTTCAGCTGATTGTAGGCAGATCTTTCTGTCCCACCAGCTGCTCCCCAAATAACCACACAGAGATTTATTACTAATTGTAAATGCTTGGTCAATAGCTCAGGCTTGTTACTAACTAGCTCTTACATTTTAAATTAACCCATATTTCTTACGTACGCTCTGCCACATGGTAGTATCTTTTTTTTTTTTTTTTTGTTTTTTTTGAGACAGGGTTTCTTTGTGTAGCTTTGCGCCTTTCCTGGAACTTGCTTTGGAGACCAGGCTGGCCTCGAGCTCACAGAGATCCACCTGGCTCTGCCTCCCGAGTGCTGGGATTAAAGGTGTGTGCCACCAACACCCATTCAGTACCTTTTTTAGTATAGCAAGTTCATCTTCCTTCTCTCCGTGTCTCCTTGTGACTCCTCAGACTCCTCTCTTTTTCTCAACATTCTCCTAGTCTAGTTCTCCCACCTAACCTTATTCTGCGCAGCTATAGGCCATTCAGCTTCTTCATTAAGCCAATCACAGTAGCATATATTTACAGAGTGTAAAGGAATATTTCACAGCTGATGAAACAAGAAGAGACGTGATGCATGTAGAGGTTTGAAAGCTTGCTTGAGTGATTCTGTCTCCTCTCTTGGAGCTCTTGCTATTGCCTTGAAAATAACTTTCCATAGTTTAATGAAGAAGGAAGCTACATCCTAATGGAGCTAGCCTGAATCACCTTTCTATAGTGTTTCAGCTGACTGACCATATCGAGTGAGCTAATTGAGAGCAGCTGAATTAAGCTCAGATAAAGAAGATGGCCCACTTCATATGCAGATATCCATAAGAAATATAAATAGTTCATGTCTAAGCCTCTAAGCTTTAGGATAATTTGTTAAACAGCAATAGCATTCTTTGGAGGTATAAATTTCTTATCACCATCTTCATCCATCTGTCTAAGTAGTCAATGCTAGGCTGGCACGCATTCAACTCAGCCTTTCTGAGAACAGAAGGAAGAAAACACCGTTTGAGCAAAACACACTGGGGAGACAAGTGATTTTCCACACTGTGTGGCCACATTTCTTCACTAGGCTGCCGAGGGCTCAAGCACAGGAAATATCAGCAGTGACCAGATTAGAAATCACTCAAGGATGATTTCTCCAGGTAAATTTGTAGGGAAGCTGAAGACTGACTTAGGAATTCTGTAACAAGAGACACACACACTGTGGCACACCGCTGAAAGTGCCTATATAGAAGGATCTGTGAAGACATGGTGGCAAGAAGAGTGTTGGAAGTTTGAAGTTAGCATGGGCCAAACAGTGAGACCTTGTCTTCAGTAACAACAACAAGAAGAGGAGGGATGGAGGGAGGGAAATAAGAGCAAGGGGAGGGAGAAGTTAGTGGATACCATTTCACAAGCCAGAGCTACATAAAATTTAGTACTGCGGTGAATGAGAAGGAAAAGTCTTTATATTTGAAATGAAAAGAGATGGCCTATCAGCTAAGACCGAGAGATGGGTGCCATCACCCTGCTAATGTCCATCTCCGCAGGAAGCTGCACAAACTTCAGCAGGCACTGGATTCTGCTGCAATAACACCCCTAAAATCTCAGTGGTATTTGACACTAGACATCTTCCTCTCTTTTGCTGATTGCGTGTACTTGTGTTGTGCAGGGCCTTTGCTCACAACAGTCCTCCAGGGACACAAGTTGGCAGATGTTCCTTTGCAACGCTTGCTTCCATAATCACCAAAGCAAAAGAATACAAGAAGAAAAGGAGGAAGGCACAGAATCTGCATTCTGGCGCTTAAAGCCACCACATGGAAGAAACATATGGCACCTCCATTCTCATTTTACTGGCTTAAGACAGAGACATGCAGGAGAGAAATCCAATCCTGCTGCTTTCCTGGAAGGAGAGGGTCAGAGAAAATCACCTAATATCTTCCACAGTTATTCCATGCAACATAATATTTGGTCCAGGCTCCTTTTCATGTATAAAATATACTCACTCCATCCCAAGGGAGACAACCCCCTAAGCCTCATAAAATAATGAGAGTAAAGTTCAGGGTACCTGGTAATGTGCTGTCATCTCTAAAGCACATCTCCATCCCTGCTTTTTGGTCCAGACATATTTTAGGACCAGAATGGTAAGCATTCTCTCCTTTATCCTTCTAATATATGATGATGGTATTGGTTATTTTTAAGAGATTTATTTTATTTTAATTATGTGCCTGTGTGGGTTGTGTGTATGTGTCTGTGTGGGTTGTGTGTATTGGCTGTGTGGGTTGTGTGTACGTGTTTGTGTGGGTTGTGTGTATTGGCTGTGTGGGTTGTGTGTATGTGTTTGTGTGAGTTGTGTGTATGTGTCTATGTGTGTATGCACACCTCAGTGCAGGTGCCCTCAGAGACCAGAAGCTTTGGATCCCTCTGGAGTTGGAGTTACAGGTGGTGGTGAGCTTCCAGATGTGGGAGCTGAACTTGGGTCCTTTGCAAAAGCAGTATGAACTCTTAACAGTGGAGGAATCCTTATGGTATTGGAATAGAATAACTTCAAGAAATTTTCCAATTTGGAGAAGAGATGATTAGGCGAACTGTAAAAGGTAGTTTGAGAGCCCTATTGTTGAAAGTGAGAACTGTGTCTCTTGCAGTGTGTGCTCACTTAGTATAATTCATAGCCCTATCCACTGACTTATTCAAGCCAATGAAGACAGTGATTTATCATAGAAAATTTTGAAAAAAACCAACTAGGGATGCTTCAGTCAGTCCCATCCTTTTTCCTTATAGGTGAGCCAACTTTAGAGAACAGATGTGCACATCAGCTTCCTCTTACTTCTCTAGTTAATCATTCCACTGCTGCCTCCTTAGAGAATGCTCCACCTTGATTCAGCCTTGCATGATGGGAATGTGGACATGTCCAATACTATTGAATCAGAGGGCAGGTCTGTGTAGCTGCTCTACTAAGCATCATTATCAGCAGGAACAGTCCCTTTTTGACTCCTTATCCCTGCCATACTTCCTTTCTCACTTTTATTGCAGTTGGGAATGATTGATCAGGTCTGTCTTGGAGGTGGGGCTTTCTGTTTCAGAATTTCTGGTTAGCCTCTCCTGGAACATCTTTGTCATCACTGTTTATGTTCTTTTCTCAAGAACATTCTTTTCTTTGATCTGTTTATTTTATTATATTCAAGTGTGAGTTCTTAGGACTTATCTTAATGTTGGAAATGATGCTTTTAGTGTGCTTATTTTATTTCTGTTTTCACTTGTTTTAGTTCTACAAGTGTTATCTTAGAACTAAGACACTTTCTCTAGAGACCTCTCTTTTCCATTATTTTGTGGATGTTGGAACCGCAGTTTGAGCATCTTCATGGTTTCAGAGACTTTTGTAGAGTTGACCTCCTCGTTTGCTTTGGTCCTGAGACAAATCGAAAGGATGAGGAGGTTGGTGACTCCGAGTTTGCCCTACAGCGGTTAGGAAACAGAGAGAGACAGGAAGTACTCCACTTCCTCGAACGAGGCACTGTCTCTGAAAGCTTCTACCATCTCCAAAAACAGTGCCAACATCTCAGCCTGTGGGGACGTTTCACATTCAAACAGTAACAGTTCTCTAACGAGCTCCTCTTCACCAGGGGCGAACCTTTCTTCAGTCATACTCAAAAATCTTCTTAACCCCGTCCCACTCCAGGATGAGTGCTGCTACTGTGCTTGGTCCAGTGGAGGACAGGAGCCTCAGCATCACAGGGCTTGGAGCCACACTGGAACACATCTCTTTGTAGAATTCCAAAGCCTGCCACCTCAACAAATTCTAGAAACATTACGTTACTATAAGAAGAACCTGTATCAACAAAACCACTGAGCTGCTTATCCTAAGCCCCAGAGACTCCCAATCAATAGAGAAAGCATTGGTTTAAGATTATATAACAAATTTTACTTTTGATTAACCTGCACGCCTTTACTGGCCATCCTGTCTCCTCTCTCTTCTTTCCCTCCTGTCTGTCTGTCTCCCTTCCGCTTTTCTTCTCCTCTCCTTCTCTCCTGCCTTTTTCCTCTCTATCTCCCTCTCTCCCTCTTCCTTTCTTCCTCTGAGGAATCAACTCCGATTCTTCCATGCACACACAAGGCAAGCATTCTACCACAGTACTAACCCTTATCCTGGCTATCTTGATAACGCAGCAGCAGTACATGTCCATTAAAAGGAAAAATTCCTTCTGGTCCAGAGAATACAATCTAGCCTGGGTGGAGACCTAACATTCCGATTGCATAGGTAAGAGGGCCTGGCTAAGGGACCGACCACTCCTAGGAAGGCAGAAGAGTTACTCCTTAAGTGAGATAACATACTTTTACTTCTCAGAATTCCTGCCCCTCGAACACAATAGCTTATACAGCTGCAGCTGGGTGGCTTAGAACATCTACCTACATTTCTGAATTACTCTGAAAGCACACCATTCCTTTGCTAGAAAGCACACCATTCCTTCGCTTTTTTTCTACCTCTGTCCTAAGCATGCTTTTTTGGCTATGTTAGGCCTCCTTATCTTTTCCTAGAGCTCTCCTTCATGCAGTGAGGCTTAACAGAAAGGGCATGGCTTTTCCCTTCCTTCTCTCCTCCTCCAGGCAGCTGCTGAGATTTACAGAGTGCTTACCTTGGGGTTTTTCTTTCAATTCTAATAGATTGTCCTTGAGCTTCCATCTGAGCCTGTTCTTTGGCTCTTGTTAATAAGGTTAAGAACCACAAGAGGGGACTCTTGATTTTCCCGACCTCTCAATTGACAACCACAAAAGGACACTCCTAAATTTCTGTTAATCCTGGGGCTTTGCCCATCCTCTTTTTGTTTTAGAGACCAGCACTATTTAAGCATGAGGTTTATGTCATCCCTCTGAAATACACACTAGATATTTGCTCATTTCTCTGGGTTATCATCTATATACATATCCTAGGAAGATGTCGATGCTTTCGAGTGTATAAGAAGCACAGTTTTTATTGGATTTCCATTTATCTTCTCCTGTTAGTCTGTCTTTGTTACAGTATATCTTACTCGGGAACTGCGAAAGGAATAAGAAAAGTTGCTTTTTTCTGTATCTCTATCTGGAGGCAGGAAGAACTTTAACTGAAGCTCAGGAAACCATAACCCAAACCTGGCACTGTGGCATGCTGATCACATGGAACTAAAGCATCCTGCAAGGTCTCAGCTTGGAAACCAAGGTCCCTAGAGTCTTTTCCTGATGCTTCCCCTTTCAGAAATGCCCCTGTCTAAAAGAAGGAATTCAGTTCTGTGATCCCCTTCCGTAGGATCTCAGCAAACACTACACCACCTGTCCTCCTGTCTGACTGCTCCCTGAGAGACAACCTCTGTTCTTCACGCATTCTCTCCAGCCCCCTCCCATGGATTACACAGCCACCTCTGAATTAGAAGCCCGTGCTCCGCTGTGTATTTCATAGCTCAACATTATTTAGGCTTCAACCACTTTGTTCTTTGACTTCTTTTTATAGAGTTCCCATGTTCATGTAGATACAATGCCTTGTATGCCACTTGCCCTGTTAATTTGTCAGTTGTTAGTACATTTAAAAAAAGTCAAATATTGAACCTTTAGATGGTGAAGGAACCTTTTTGTATCTTCAGCTCAGCCACATAAGAAACATGAGTTACTTATGCAAAATCTGAAAACCTGAGCATGGAAAAATCAAGAAGTGCTCTTTGCTCTCAGTGGAGAGTAGTTTGTTTTATTGAACACATGCACAATGATTGTTTGTGTTAGGTATCTTACAGCCTTACGAAGCAAGCATTGTTTTCATCGCCATTTTAAGGAAAGGAAGCCGAGTCTCAGGAATTAGGTAACTACCCTAAGTCACCCAACCTGCTCCCATAGACTGACTTGCTCACAGTAGAACTAGTATGAAAAATTTTCACTTATGTGGTTAATCCTCTCTCTAGTGAACTAGGTGATAGCATATTCCATTGTCTACCGAAGAATCAAAACTGTTTCCATTTGTGTTCAAGGCTCTTTGTGGAGGATGTCCCCACCTGTTCAGGTTCTTTGGCAAGTCTCTGAGCTAACCTGAAACAGGACAGAATAGCAGGAAACATGGTATGCATGCATAGAAGTCCTGCAGATATAAAAACAGCCAAATGACTGAGGTTTTCACATCATCAGAAGCTGCAAAGTGGACTCGGGTTTGGGTGCTGCCCAGAAGGAGTTGAAGGAAACCGTGGGAGGGTAAGGAGAGGGGCTGGTTACGGTGAGATGGCCGGCAGAGCAAGGGTGAAAGGTGTTCTGGACATTTAAGTCAATGTCTTCTCTGCTAAGTCTCTCTGGAGTGAGTCACCTTTCTGTTCCTGGTGCAGCCCAGGCACTTCTAATGAAGAAATCCTGTAACAATGTGCATTTCCTTTATTTTTTTTAAAGATTTATTTATTTATTATGTATACAGCATATATGACTGCAGGCCAGAAGAGGGCATCAGATCTCATTACAGATGGTTGTGAGCCACCATGTGGTTGCTGGGAATTGAACTCAGGACCTCTGGAAGAGCAGCCAATGCTCTTAACCACTGAGCCATCTTTCTAGCCATGTCCTTTATAAAGAGTAACTTTCCTAACCTTCTATGCCTGCTGTTTCTTAAAATAATCATTATACCCAAATGGTTATTTTAGGACACCCTTTTCTAGTCTTCTGCATGTGTATTTTGAGATATCATGACCTGACATCCACTAATAAATACTCTCGAGATCAACTTTTCATCAACTGTGCTGTCAGTCTGAGAGTCTTTTTATATGATTTATGTATTTTCCTTCTTTCACTCTTTTTCTTCCATTTTTTCTTTTCTTTACAGATTTATTTTACGTGTATAAGTGTTTTGCCTGTGAGAATGGCATGTATATTTAATGCCCAAGGAAGCCAAAAGAACATAAAAGACCCCTTGGAACTGGTTGTGAGCTACCATGTGAGTGCTAGGACCTAAACCCGGGTCCTCTGGAAGAATAGTAAGTGCTTTTAAGCCTTGACACATTCTTACTATGTTGCTCAGACTAGCTTAGAAACTTCATATATAACTCAGAGTGCCTTTGGAATTGAGACAGTGTTGGGTCAGCCCTTCAAATGCCAGAGTTACAGTTCTATACCACCAAGCCTGGCTTCAGGGATTTCTCTTTTCTGTTTTGTTTGTTTGTTTAAGATTTTTTAATTTCATGAGTTTTGCCTGCATGTATGTATGCATACCACATATATACAGTGCTCATGGAGGCCAGAAAAGGTCATTGGTCTCATGGAACTGGAGTTACAGACAGATGTAAGCCACTATATAGGTACTAGAAACTGACCCCCAGTCCTTGGCAAGAGCACTAAATACTCGTAATCACTGAGCCTCCTCTACCTCCTACATTAGGCACCAATGTAGCCCAGGATGGCTATGTAGCTGAAGTTGACCATGAATTCTTGATCATCCTTCCTCTACTTCCCCAAAGGCTTGGGTTAGAGATGTACATACTCTACTTGAACTAGAGAGATTCTTTAAATATTAATTAAATTTATGCAGGGGGGGGTAGAATAGTATTGCAATGGTAATACATATGGCATAGCAAACCATAAGTATCCCAAGAGGTTGAGACAAAATAAAGTTTTTAAGGTTTTTAAGGCAAAAAATAGGAAGATTACATAAGAATTTTGGAATAACTACAGTTGGCCACAAGGATGAGTGACTATGAGACCAAACAGACAGATGATGGACAGACATCCTCATAGATGTACATTTTGATCAGACATATTATGGTAGGAAGATCTCCCTGCAGACATGTATTTTTGTGTGTGTGTGTGTGAGGTTGTGGTGGTCTGTAAAGAGTGGAAGAAGCCTAGGTGAATGTGTATTGTTGACAAGAACACTGGTGCCCAGACCCATGGGAATGTGCAGATCCGTCCTCTCCTCTGTGTGCTGATGTTGGCAGAGTGGACGGAAAGCATCGCCACAGCTCCTTTGTCTTTGATGTTGCTGTCTGAGACAGAGACCTCCTTCAGAGACCAACTACCTTCCCCTGTGCTGCGTGATCAATGTACTGAGGTTCCCGGATGTTGCCTACAGGTGCTGGTTGTTGCGTGGTCGGCACACTCCATCATAGCAAGTGCAGCCCATCTCACCCTACGTTTTCTGGGTATTTGTCTGTCCTGTCTTCATTCCCTTGTCCCCTCAGTCAGATTTCTAAGACCAAGCTGTGCAGAATGTGGTGGTGGTCTTTGTACTAGACTATGTTTCTGAATATAGGATTGTGGTAGTCACTGTCTTAATGTTCCATTGCTGTGACAAAATAACATGATCAAGGCAACTTATAAAAGCAAGTATTAAATCGGCCTGATGATTTCAAAGGGTTAGAGTCCATAATAACAAAGCAAAAGCATGGAGGCTAGAACAGCCAAGGGCTCACATCTTGTTCCACAAGTAGAAGGCAAAGAGATAACTCTGGGCTTTTGGAATCTCAAAGCCTGCCCCCAGTGACATACCTCCTCCAACAAAGCCGTATCTTTTAATCCTTCCCAAACAGTTCCACCAACTGGGGACCAAGTATGCAAACACATGAGCCTATGGAGGCCATTCTCATTCCAACCACTACATTGTCAGACAATCATTCAGAAGAAATATTTCACACCCCCTACACACTTCATTTATTTATTTCATTGCAGTTGACACAACCAGTTGGACTCTGAGAACTTCTGTAGTTCCTACTAATCATGCTCTTGCACTAAATCTCCTTTGGAACTTACATGACTCCACTACAAAAGAGGAATAACATCAATTCACTTCCTGAGGAACTGAGCCATTGACATATGAGGCCATAAAGTACTGACATTTTATGCTGGAAGCCATATTCTATAAAGGATACATGTGTTCAAGTGGGATTTATTCTTGGCTGCTTCAAAGAGATATAAAGGAAACCCAACACAAATGTGGTCATCACAAATGCGTGCTGGAGTGTTAGAAGAACACCAGTCCTGCTCTGATTAATGTGCTGGTTTACAAATGATACAAGGTCAAGGAAAACCCCTTGTCAGTGGAGAGAAATAAGCCAATAGCACATTATTTATTTGGCAATGAAGTAGGATACAGACAATCATTCTGTAATGTCCCTATTGTTACTTTAATCTGTATCCAATTGTTAGAATTATAAAGTTTCATCTCACTTAAGTACACCTAGAAAAGGAGCAAGGAGTTTGTGGCAATTATCTTTTCTATCTATTGTGTTGCTTTTCTCAATTCATTCTAAAAGTGCAAACCTAAAACACTGCTAAAATCTTTAAAGATGTCAGGTTTCTTTGAAATTTCTAATTTGTAGTTCCTTTTGACATAAAAAAAAAAGTTGAAGAAAACCAAACACCATTTAAAATGTCAGTGTTTGTCAGGGCCCCAACCCTAGCTGAGGAGTTTATTGGCCGTTGATGGCTGTTGGGAGAGGGAAAGTCATTTATCTGGGGCTGTGCCCACTGGTAGGTTGCCCAAGCTCCCACACCCATGTGCATTTGGGCAGCGCTAATTGGATTCAGTGGGATATATATAGAGAAGAGGGGGATTTGGAGGAGAACATGAGGGTGTAGGTACGATAAAAATACATTATAAGCATGCATGAAATCTGAAAGCATAAACATGAAAAAGTCAGTATGTGTAACAAAGGGTATTAGAATTTGTTATTAGTATCCCCTTTACTCACAGTAAAGCGTCCATGTCTCTCTATGAACTCGAACATTTCTTGAACCAGGACTTTGAGCTGCTTGCCTAGGAGAGCTGCAACATATGGTTTTCCTCTTCCACTTTTTAATATTTTGGTCTCCAGTGAATCCACATACAAAAGCTTCCTTCCTTTAGCTGCACTGCAGAAATGAAAGGCTTTTCTTTTTTTCTGATTGTAGATTAGCCTGCCAAGAAGCAAACACGAACTAGAGAACATCATTTTAATTTATTGATGGGATACAGATGACAAGGACGTCTGTGCTCTTCTAGGCTTTTGGGAAAGCTTCGAGCTGACCCAGCACAGCTGAGTTCATGCGGCCAAGGCAGCCTTTGCCAAAAACCAAAGCCAATAGTCATTGCAAACCTCTGAACCAAAACATTCCTTTAGTGCTTGAATTTCCCTATAATTTGTGTAGATTCCCATTTTGTCAATGAAGCTAGCAGTGGATAACTAGCTCCGTGCAATCAGACAAAACAACTGTACCATTCATTCGGTAATTAGATGATAGCCGGGCTGCATGCTTTCTGGTTTCCGTTCTTCATTCTCTCCTTTCTTTTCAAGTCCTTGGAGACAAACCCTGGGATGTTTGGCAAAGCTCAGGCCCTTGTTGAAAAATATCCTGTCCTTTTTACTTTAGGATTGCTAATAAGTTCTATTCTCAGAGGCACAACATTAGATGCACACAGCAGGGGAGGATCAGCCAAGTTAAAAAAAGAGATTGGTTCTTATGTGTATGACTTTCTGCATCGTTTTACAGTTTTTCCTTACACAAAATGAAAGGAAGGTTGAAGTCTTCCAATCTAACTGCATGGAAATGAATTTGATACTCCAGCTAATGTTTAGAGCAGAGCTTATAAATTGCTTTTTAAACTTTCAGACATAAAAATTCTATGAGAAGTGAAACTGAGACAGAAAGATTAAAAAAATGAACGGAAAGGAAGGCTGTGTGATGAATCTGCTGTGAGGAGCAGGCGGATTAAATTACAGTATGTTAAATTGAGCTAAGAATTGTTGTGCTAATGCTTTTTCCGGATCCCGCCCCTCCTCGCCCCACCCGACAGACAAACTGAATTGTTTTGTTTCTTCCTTTGCTGCGACAGAAGAAAGAGAAAGCTGCTCTAAGGAAATGGTTATTTCAGGTCTTGTTTCTCTCCATCCCCCATCACTGCCCTAGTCATGTCTGAGTGTCACATCTGCCAAGTGGCCGTGTTGGCGACCTTCACTGAAGAATCTTTGTTGCTACTGGTGAGAAATCTCGGTTCCAAGGGATGCTGCTTAAGCTACCTGAAGGAAAGGTGACCTTTGGGACCGTCGTCTCTAACCTGGAGGAAGGATAAGAGGAAAGACATCTTGGATGTCTAGAGTTAGAGACACTGGTCCTTACTACTTTCTCCTTGCTCATGTCATCCTCCTCTTTTCCTTCTTCCTTCTTCTCCTTCTTTCTAATTCTTCATCCTCCACCCAACCCTCTACCCCTGGGTAGAATTGTGGTTAATGACAATTTCAGTCTCAGTTACACTCTGTGATACAAAAGAAAAAAAGGAAAGGAAGGAAGGAGGATTACTTGCTCCTCAAACTCTACTGCTCAGGAAAGTGCTGTGTTTGCCTGTGAGTGTTTCCCCATTTTGAGTCAATTACTTTGGGCATTTAAGTAATTGCAAGGGACCCAGCCGAGCTATAAACCCATCCCTGGCTCTGAGGCCTAGGTCATGGTCCAAATAGTCAAAACAATAGGAGAAAGAAGATACAAACAAGAGCCATTAGAAAGTTCTTTCTCTTGTTTAGCTTACCCATCAGCGAAGAGGACATGATGCTTGGAAATGTCACCGTTTGAGATTTTCTCTTGAAAATAGATTAGAACTGAATATACCAAGTAGAGTTTAGTCATATTATTAGGAGGCAAATTTAGTTGTAAATATAATTACAAGGACGTATATTTATAGTCCTTGATTTGATATACGAGAAAAACTATAATTTTATTGCCATTCAACTCCTCTTCTACTGTGAGGAACATCTGAAGTTTGTTTTTCCTCTATATCACCTCATGAGATAGTATCGCTTACAATGTATTACTACTAAATGGTTGCCTCGATTTTCTGTTTACTAAAATGGAAATATGTTGTCTTGAGGGTACGCTGTAATGTATACGTTGGGGAAGGGATGAATAAAACCACCAACTTATTATAGAACAGAGGTTGCCTACTTGTTTTTTTCTCACTAAATAACTAGATAATAACTATTTTGGGGGCCAGTTGGATTTACAATCTTAACTGAA
>CABHPP010116236.1:0-44573 GCA_902168425.1 Peromyscus attwateri
ACACACACACACACACACACATCACTGCTTTATTCTTCTGCCCTACTTGACAATTCCCACTGAGAGATCCCCTCACCATAGTTCTCCTTCTGCACTCACTAAACATGTATGTGCACAAGTGTGCATGTACACACACACACACACACACACACACACATTCTGCATAAAAAAATGTTTTATTTGCTTTCCCCTCTGCATTAACCAGTATTGCCCCCGATCAACAGTATCACATTTAAACAAAACTTCCCACCTACTTGCATGTCGCTTATTGCATGTACATTTATTATATACATTAAATGTAGCTTTTACACATGAGTGAAAACATGTGTAATTTATATTGAGTCTTGTTATGCTTACCATGATCTCTAATTCCCTCCTTTCACTATGAAGGACATAATTACTTTAATTTATTCCCACTACAGTGTACTATGATCCCCCACACAGCCTGACTACCATTCATTAATTCTTGTTTTCATATTTAGCAGTTCTGATTGAAATGAAACTGAATATTAACATAATTTTCCTGTATACCTCTGATGGGTGATGTTGTTCTGTATGCTGTGAATATGTGTTGTTCTGATTGGTTGATAAATAAAGCTGTTTGGCCAATGGTGAGGCAGAGTAAGACATTCTAACTAGAGAGAGAGGAAGGAGACAGACAGAGCAGAGGAGACGCTGCCAGCCACCACCATGAGAAGCAAGATGTAAAAGTACTGGTAAGCCACAAGCCATGTGGCAAAGAATAGATTTATAGAAATGGATTACTTTAAGATATAAGAAGTAGATAACAAGAAGCCTGCCATAGCCATAGTTTAAAAATATTAGCCTATGTGTGTTTATTTTGGTCCAAGCAGCTGTGGGACCAGTGAGTGAGAGAGATTTGTCCTGACCGCGGGCCAGGAGGAACACAGGAAAAATTTCAACTACATACCTCCCTATAGCTGAAGCTTTTTTCATATATATAATCACCATTTACATTTTCTATTTTAAATTCTTTTCAATTCATTCGTCCATTTATTGACTGAATGATGTTTTTCATTTTTGTTTAGTATTTTGGTTCTACTATAGATATTACTCCTTATCAGGTGTAGAAAAAACAAAGTTTTTTTTTTTTTTTTAATTATAAGACTGTCATCTCACTGTGCTGAAACTTTCCTTGGCTGTAAAAGTGTAATGTCAAGCAATCCATCATTCTAATATGCTCTGAGGTACTGGAAAGCTTTCTCCAAAACCTTTACTTATCTGTGCCTATATGAAGTGTACAATGGTTTCATAATTTCAGGTGTCATGCTAAGGTCCTTGATCTATTTAGAATGGATGTTTATGTAGGGTTAAGACTGGGATCTAGTTTCATTAGTCTACACATAAATATCTAATTTTTCTAAGCACTGTTATTGACAAAGCTATGTTTTCTCTTTGTAATTTTTTAACACTTGTCAAAACTTTGTGTTGCTTTGGCTAACTGGTTTAATTTCTAGGGTTTTCACTCTATTCTACTGTCCTGTTGCCTTTATTTCTACTTTACAATGTTTGGGTGCAAGTAACTTGACATCATGGTTTTGTAACTATGGTTACAATCTGTGAAATCGAGTATTCTTAAGAATTGTGCTTTGGGTTTAGGATGGCTTTGGGTGTTCTGCAGCTTTTGTATTTCCATGTGGATTTTGGGACACTTTTTCCTATGAAGAATGTTACTGGGCTTTGCATACAATCTGTAGACTTATTTTGGTTATATGATAATTCTCACAATATTAGTTCTGCCAAAACATGAGCATAGGCAGCCTTTCCATCTTGTAGTATCTTCATGTTTTTTTAACCTAATATTCTAAAGTTTGTATTATAGAAATTTTTTACCTTCTTGGCTTTTCTTTGAAGCTATTTCCAATGGGATTGTTTTCTTGAATATCCTCTGTTAGTCTGTTAAAAACTGAATTTATGTTGATTTTATATCTTCCTATTTTGATGAAAATATTGATCAATCCACAAGTTCTCTGTTGGACTCTGTAGGGCATTTTATGTAAACAATTAAATCTTCTGCTAATAGGGATGATTTTACTTCTCCCATTCCTGTTTGTATCCTTTGTATCTCTTTTACTTCCTTGTCTTTATTAATCTGGCTAATATTTCATACACTATATTTGATAAAAGTGGAGACAACATATTTGATTCTTGGAAATGCTTTTAGATTTTTTTAACATTTTTTAAAATATTGGCTACAGGTTGATTCAAATATAGTCTAATGCCTGGTATGACCCTTCTATTTCTACTTACTTTGTATTGTTATCATGAAAGGAAGCTGATTTTTGCATCTATTGAGCTGCTCGTGTAATTTCTATCCTTGAGTCTCTTTACATAATTTGATTTGCATAAGTTGAACCATCCCTGTTTTCTGGGAATGAAACCGACTTAATTTGTGTATGTTTTTAGTGTGCTATTGAATTCAATTAGCCACATTTTGAGAAATTTTGTTGCTGTGTATATTAGACACATTGGTCTAGTATTTTCTGGTTTTATGCATCCTTACCTTGCTTGGATTATAATAGTGGCCTTACACAATGAGTTTAGTAGCACTGATTTTTTATTATTATGGATAACTTAAGAAGCTCTTGTTATTTTTTTAATAGCCTAGAAGAATTCAGCAGGGACCTTATCCTATCCAGGAAACTTTTCTTTTCCTTATTTATTTACTTATTTATTGGTTATAACTTTATCTCATTGTTCATTATAGTTCTGTTTAAATTGTTTACATTATCTTGATTTAATTTTAGTAGACTATATGTGAATAGGGTTTTATTCATTTATTGTAGTTTTTTCTTAGTTTCTTAAGTATGCCCTAGGATCTTCTGAATGTTATTGGTATCTGTAGTAACGCCCCCTTTTCTATTTTTAACTTTATTGATTTGTATTTTTCTCTCTTTTATTAGGTTCATTTGGCTAAAAGTTTGAACTCTTTTTTAACAATCAACTTTGTTTCATTGATTCTTTGTATTGTTTTTTAATCTTCATTTCAGCAACTTTTAATCTAACTGTTCATTTGGGATTTAATTTGTTCTTTATTTTCTAAGACCTCAAGGTTTATCATTAACTTATTTATTTGTATTATCTGTGATGTTTAAATGTTCCCTTTTGGAACTGCCTTGCTATTTCCCATGGTAAGCTGGGTTCTTTTTATTTTGTTGTTATTTTCTTTCTTTTTTAATTCTAGGAATTTTTAAAATTTCTTGACTTCTTCAAAGATCCTCTAATTGTTCAGTAGTATATTTCTCCATCTTCATGACCAGTGTTCAAAATTTCTCTTGCAGCTGACTTTCAGTTTTATATAATAAGCTGATAGCATGCAATAAATTATTTCAATTATTTTTATTTGTTAAGATTTATTTATATACTAAAGTATGGTAGACTGTAGGTAAAATTTCATGAGATTCTGAGAATAATTCGTACTCTTCAGCTGCCAGACAAATTCTTTAGATGCCTATTCAGTCCATCTGGTTCATGATGTAATTTATCTCTTTGTTGGTAGTTTGTCTAAGTCACTCTATTGATGGCACTGGGGTGTTCAAGTAAAACACTGTTATTGTATCTGGCCTTATTTGACCCTTTGGTGATTCTTTTATGAAATTCAGTGTGCCAACACTAACAATTTATAGTTGTTCCCTTTACTAATGTGTAGTTACCTTTCTTCTCCTGTGACTTATTCTGGCTTCAAGTCTGCTTCCTCTGCCATGAGCACAGCTACCCATGTTTCTTTTCAGCTTACACATATTTTGGAGATGAATTCCCATCCTGTTAACTTCCAGTTTCTTGTGTTTTTGCAAGTGAAGTTTATTTCTGTCAACAACAACAACAAAAATAGTTGGAGTTTGGTTTTCAGTCCAATCAGCTTTCTGTGTCTTTTAACTGGAGAACGAAGACCATTTTCATTTATTATTGAGAAGGTTTGCTGATTCTCCTAATTGTGTTGGTGGTTTTACTGTTTTATTTTAATGTGTTTGTTCTTTTCTCTCTCACTTCCTCACATTAGAGGTTTGATATCTAACTGAGCTGGATAAATATGACTCTTTCATATTTCTCACTTGTTCATCTGCTTGCCTTTTACAATTTATTATTTCCTGTGCTCTTACAATTGAGACCGTCACTCTTCATCCTCTCTGTACAGGATCCCTTTATGTACCTTCTCCAATGCTGAATCAGTGGTTGTAAATTTGTATTAATTTTTACATATCTTACAAGGTTTCTATTTTTCCATTGATTTTAAAACATAACTTTGTGGGTATATAATAATATTGGTTGGCAATTATTTACTTCCACAGCTTGAACTATAGTATTGAATTCTGTCCTGACTTTTAGTTGCTCTAGTGGATACGTCTTCATGATTTGGACATTTTGTCATACAGCTTCTAATGGTATTTCTTTGTTCTCTGATCATGGTATTTACCTAGTAATAAGTTGTAATGAGGTTCTTTTTCAGTCATGTCTATTTGGGGTTCTAAATTATTTCTTGTGCTTGAATGTCCATTTCTTTTCCCTAGATTTGGGGAGTTTCCCCTACAATGTCACTGAGTGTATTTTTCATGTCTGCTGGTTTTAATCTTATCTCCTTCTGCTGCTTTATGACTTTTTAAGTTTTGTATCTTCAACATTTCCTACAGTTCCTGAAAGTCACTGTGGTCCCTAATCCTCTTTATTCTTTGTGGATGTTGGAATGTTGCATTTCCTTGACCTTGCCTTGCCTCTTAGATTCTTTCTTCTGATCAACCTAGTCTTTTGTGATGCATCCCACTATGATCTTTATTTATTGATTTTTTTTCCATTTCCTATATTTGTTTTTTTTATTCGTTTTCTTTGCTGTTGTTTTAACCTCAATGTCCTTACTGAATGTCTAAGTCACATTCTTAACCTTCTCTTCTACATTACAAGCATCCTTATCCAGGCCCTAGATTGATTTCTCACTGGATTCATATGCTTATTTTTCTCCCTTTTAAGTTTGTTGGTTTTTATCCTTTTTAAGTTTGCTGATTTTTTTAATAAGGAGACCTTTGAATTATGAATTTGAAATTTCAACCATTTCATATATTTAGACTCAGTAACTGAGGAGTTATAATCTTCTGGAACCTATGTTGCCTTGATTATTTTTTAATGCTTCCTGGGTTTCTGTGTTGGTATAGATAGCTCTTCCAACTTTATTTATCAAACTTCTTGTCAACAGCTTCCTCTTCAGGGTTTACTTCCCCAGTGCCATTAAGATATGAAAAAGCAAACTTCTTTAACAGCTACAACACCAAACCAAATAGGATCTTTAAATGCATTTTAAAAGATAATAGCTAGCCGGGCGTTGGTGGCACACGCCTTTAATCCCAGCACTCGGGAGGCAGAGGCAGGTGGATCTCTGTGAGTTCGAGGCCAGCCTGGGCTACCAAGTGAGCTCCAGGAAAGGCACAAAGCTACACAGAGAAACCCTGTCTCGAAAAACCAAAAAAAAAAAAAAAGATAATAGCTAACCACTATAGCACCAATGACAATAGAATAGAAAACTAGCAAAAAGAAAAGAAAAATATTCTAATAAGCTATGGAGGAAAAATAAAAGTAATGCAAAAGGAAAATGAAGTGGGACATGAGAAAGGGAAGACAAGATGTGAGAAGGTTTTCTTTCTTACAGTGCTTCCATCTACTGAGAGTAGTTGATCATACCATGCCCTCACTTCTTTTTCCAGAATTTTCCAGTCATGATGCCTTCTGCACATCTCACATTGTCACTTTATACATCATGGTCCTATCCTCAGAGACAGTAACAAAAGCACAAGAAGAAGAAAGAAAGAAAAAGAATAAAAGGAATCTGGCCTGTCACTGGTGAGGAGAAGTATCAGGCTTCGGCTTGACTCCAGTACTAAAACTTCACATAAAGAAGTGTTAGTATTTCAGTGAATATATGAAGGTTGGAAGAATCTTGTTCATAAAAGTGACTATGGAAAAATTAAAACGGGAGAAAATCAAAAGAGGCAGAAGCACAAATCTGAATCAGCTGGATGTGTGAATCAACAATAATTTTTTAAGAGACAGAAGAAAAAAAACATCGAAAATGTTTTGAAAAAATTAAAAAAAAAATAGTTGGACCTGAATGATTGTCTTCTTCAAAAAGTAAACAAGCTTTGAAGCGGCCACATGTTGCATTTATCAATTTAAAGTCTGATGTCACCACACAATAGTATGTAACTGTCAGCTCGGTGTATGTAACTAGTTTACAACTAATGATAATCATACTATTAAAACTCACAGTTGATATAAAACATTCGTCTATAGGGTTTTCTGTGATACTGGCGTCTCATTCTTACACTTGACCGACAAGAGAGGAGGTGGTATGATTCCTTGGAAACGAGAATGTTCCTTGTGCTTTTCCAAATGAATGCAACATTAGTATGCTTTAGACCAAGGAATGCTCTGTGCTCATTGGGGTAGAGAACAGATCAATTAGAGAGAAACATGTTGGTGGTTTAAATGACTTTCTACTTACCTCGATCATCTTCTTCACGAATGCACATTTTAAAAAGAGAAAGGTTATTGTATTAAAAATTACTTGCTCAGGCACTTTGCAAGCTACATTAATCTATAAAGATAAAAGCCAAGTCATCATCTCCCTCTTCTGACTCCATTGCCATCTTCATCAAACTAAAATTCAGGTGACCACTCTTAATTCATTCTCAGCCAAGTACTCCTCCAGTAACCAAAAGATTTATAATTCTTTTAAAGTATCCCCAAATATTACAGAATAATGTTATCAATTTGGCCAGAAATGCTGAAAAATATATAGTAGGGGTATAATATATAATATAAAATATTATACCAACCAATGATGCAAATGTAGGAAAGGAGAGAAACCATTGTTCCGAGGGCTCTCAATGAAATTGTTTAAACCACTGTATTTGTACCAGTGAATTTCTGCCAATGTATATCAGCCTAAAGACAACCATACATATAATGGGATAAAAATTTTTACTTGAGTCCTTTCTTTTTTAAAACCAACAATATCTATATTCACATATTGGATTTTCAGGCACTATTGAGTCAAAACTCTTTTTTCTGAAGATTTTGATGTGTGGAAATCTACCTGGACCCTTGATCAACCGCTGTCTATGAGTATTATAGTAAACAGAATCTTATTTACATGAAAGAATTTTTCTATGTTCTCTCACTCACTTGTGTTTATTTTTTATTCTTTTGGATTATATGCCAACTAGTAACTATTAAGCAGTTTCTCAAAAATACAAGGCATTTAAAAAAGGGAAATGTAGAGTACAGTGTAGACTCCCATTTGGTGCATTCCTTGAAAGAATAAATAATGAAATACATTTGCCAAGAAACTGAGATTAAAAACAAGAGGGTAGGAACTCTGTGCAAAAATGTGGACGGAAGCCTCGCAAACCATTAACAGAGTCATGGTTGATTTTAACGGGAAGTCATGAAGAAGATAATAACGTGAAATCACTTTAATGATAATTATAACAATAAGGCCAAACACTTCCATTGGCCCAGGCACTCTCTTCTGCACACTGATGCTTTACATGAACCCATGCATTCCTCTAACTCATGCTACCCGGGGGATGCTATTCTCATTAACATTTCAGAGATGAGAAAATGCGTGCAGCAGTTTGGAAATTTGCCTAATGTCACAGAGCTGATGCAGTGCAGAGCCCAAGATTCATAGTCTAATATGTTGCCCTTTCATACCAAGCTTCTTTGGCCATCTCTCTTTCACTGAGACAGTGTGTGTGGTCAAGTTCTAAGCCCTGAAACCCACAATATCACTTCCAGAAATCTGGTGTGGGGGGTGGGAATCTGTGGGTAGAAACAATGCTGTACTACTTAGTCTTCATTTCTATATCAGAAGACGGTACTTGCTTAGTCTACCAAGAGAACCTACATTCTATTAAGAAGTCACCATTCTAGTGAGTTCCTCCAAAGAACACTGAAGTCAGTCTCATAGTATCTTCCCAGACCAATACACAAAAATAGTTTAAGACAACAAAAGGAAAAGAAAGAAAATAATTTTTTCAGGAAAAAAATAGATTACATTGGAATACTCTATAATTATTTTAAAGTGAGATTAAAGCAAATTTACATCTCTATTTTCTTTTCCAAGTTATCTCTATAGGTAAAGAAAAGAACGTTTAGATGTACAAAGAAAACTTTAAGCAAGGAAATTCAGAGATAATGGAGAAAGTGTCCCCTGAGAGTCTTAGTCCAAATAGGATGTAGCGTTTCAGCCTGGTAATGGGTGGGTGTCTGTAGACAATGGTTCTCAATTTCCAGTAAATGCAGAAATTACTGGCGAATACCAGTATATCTGCTACTCCTCAACATGCTAGCCCGGCAACTTTGGAGACAGCCATGAGAATTTTCAGTGTCTCAGGCTTCCCATTGATTTTAATGGGTTTCCTGCAGGAGATACATTAAAATAATAACAATAACAATAATAATAATAATAATAATAATAATAATAATAATAATACCTGCAAAAGACTAAAGACTCACTACCCAACAAGTGTTGCAACTTCACATTACATCACATAATTTTGTGAAGCTGGCTGTCCCATGTCCTACCTGTGTCAACATCCTTGGGACTGTGCTCTTCATCAGGAAGCCTGGATGGTGGCCACATGGATGGTTCTCTCCTGGGAAACCGCCCTTCGTCGTAATCCATGGAATGCGTGGGTTGACTAACTGCAGCCCAGGTGTAAAGCTGATCTTGCTATATTTAAAAAGGTATTTAAATGGAAATGTTATCAATTCAATCATAAAAAATAAATGGCTAATACAATATAAAATGTAAAAAAAAAAAAGCCACACAGATATGCAGTCACATCTAAAACATTCAAATAGCATCTTACATTGTTCAATATAGAGCCATTAAGACACCAATTCTCTCAAACTGCCCCAATTTTATTATTATTATTATAGTAAAACCTAAATCTCTCTCTTTGGAAGAAGAGATATTACATGGGCCTGTCATAAGACACTCCCAATGCAGAGTTACACAACTTCCTGAAAACACATCGTTAACCCATCTGAATATGATGTCTCTTTATCTTTGCTAGTTTGAGTTTGGCTTACTTTGGTTTTGGTTTCTCAGGCAGGGCCTCTCTCACTATCTACCAGGCTGGCATTGAACTCCTGGGTGCAAGTGATCATTCCTCTCAGTTTCCCCATCATTTGGAACTACCAGCATGCATCATCACATTGAGAAGATGTTCCATTAAAAATGGTTTAACCTCTGGTGGGAAAGTCAGAGGATAGTCTGTACTTGGACACCACAGGGACAGTAATAACTGCTTATCTTGGGTCCCAGACTGGACGCTGGAATTGAAAGGACATGAAAAAGTCAACGAGCCAGGCAAGAGTAAGATTATACAGGAATCTTATGGCAAAGGAATGCTCTGCCAGCTGTGGTCAAAATAAAGAGAAGGTTCCTGTGTGTACCTCACTCATCCCAGGGGACAAACTGGGTGGCTACCTTGGAAGCCTATAAATACCTCAGAACTGATCCTCAGGACTTCACAACCAAGCCAATCCCTTTAGGATGCACATGATCTGTATGTGCATACACTAGATGCCTTTGTGCCTTTTTCTTTGCTGGGATGCAATTCACTTCCCCACCATGTTCTGATCCATATTGACTAAAGCAAAGAAAAAGACAGCCCAGTAGAAATGAACATAGATACAGGGGAAATATATATATCATAATCTCCAGAGTGAGATTATGAAAAAAAAATGAGTTCACTCAGGTAGATGATGCATTTCTAAAATCTATGTAATAGGTGAAGAATCCATAAAGTAGTCCAGTGTCAAAAGATGCCCGTGCCAGGCATGGCGCTGCACACATTTAACCCCAGCATTTGGGAGGCAAAGGCAAGAGGATCTCTACTATCAAATTCAAGGCCAGTCTAGTCTGTATAGTTAGTTCCAAACCAGCCAGAGTTACATGGTGGAAGGAGAAAGCAGAATCCAAGAAGCTGCCCTCTGACCAGCACACTCATGCCAAGACATATAGTGACTAACACACACACACACACACACACACACACACACACACACACACACAAAGAATTTTTTAAATACTTTAAAAAATGAAAACACAATAAAGCAAAACCTATGGAATAGAGTAAAAGCTGTAAATGAGAGCTGTTTATAGCAATGAATGCCTACATCTAAAATGCAGAAAGACCTCAAATAAACAACCTATCAATGCATCTCATTAAACTATAACAACTAAAGCAAAGCAAACTCAATCTAGAACTAGCAAGAAAAGGGTTCTAAAGGCCAAGAATATATGAGTATTAAATATGTGAATGCATATGACAAATATATATTTATAATATGTGTGTGTGTGTGTGTGTGTGTGTGTGTCTGTATACAAAATAATTAAACATGAACCTAGAGGGCAATATTTTCAATAGATAGCATCGGGAAAGTTGGATAACCATGAGTAGGTGATATAAATATAGACTGGTGAGCTGGCTCAGTGGGTAAAAGCCGCTACTGCCAAGCATAAAGATCTTAGTTGATACACAAATTGGAAAAGGGAAGAGTGACCAGTAGCAAGTTGTCCTCTGATCTCCACACATGTGCCATGGCACAACATGCATGCCCACGCATATACATAAACATACACACAAAAATAAATACAAAAATTAATATACACTTGTGCTTGTGTGTGTGGAGAAGATGAAAATTCAGGTAGATGAAAATGGTTCTTCAAAAACAAAGTTGACAAAACAAAAGCCAAACAGGGAGTGAGAGAGACAGAGATGGAGAGAGAGAGAGAGGGAGAGAGAGAGAACAAGCAAACTGAGAAATGGAACAGGAAACAAAGCCGACAGTATGGACATTACAAAGAATCATTGGATGTTATGGACAACAATAGGCCAAGAAATTTTCTGGCCTAGAAGAAATGCAAATACCTGCCAAGACTGAACCATGAAGGGGTAGATAACCTTAACTAACCAATAATGGACACTGAGAATAAATAAGTTTTCCATCAGAGAAAGCCCAGGACCTCATTATTTCACTGCTGAAATCTACCAAATGCTTAAAGAACCAATCTCCATAATTCCTACCAAAAAAATAAAAAAGCCAAAAAAAGAGACAATATTTTCTAGCTCAATTTCAGGATCAGCAAAACCAGATTAGGAGGACATCATTGAAAAGAACACGACGTATTCCAGAAATAAGAAGAATCTGCACATAGAAATACAGCTTGTAGAGAATGTAGAGCTTGAAGTATATGGACCAAATAGAATGAACAAAACAGTGACCAGTCACCTGAGGTTGTAGGTGACAAATACCACAGCAACATTAGAGATTTAGAAGACAGTAAAGGTTGCTCATTCAGGCACTGGATGTAAGATGAGCACTCTGGGTAAGAAATGCACCCACGTAGCTGAGACTGAGAGCTAAAGAGCTTCAAGTAGGTGGATCAGACTGAGGCAGAGAAGGAAAATGATGATGACGACGACGATGATGACGACGACAATAATGTTTGTGTGCATCTGTGTGTGTGCAATGCATGCCCACATGTATATACATGCATGTGGAGATCAGAGCCACATGACTTCCTATATCACTCTCCATCTTCTTGGTTGAGGCAGACTCTCTGAGTCTGGAGCTCACTAATTGGGCTAGATAGCTCTGGGAAACCACTGTAGCTCTAGGGTTACAAGCACACACTGCCACACATAGCTTTTTACATAGCTGCTTGTTATCCAAATTCAGGCCTTCATGTTCGTGCAGCAAGTACCTTACTGACTGAGCCCTATGCAAAATAGAAATGAGTTCTGCACATCACAGTCCCTTGATAAGTTCAATGAGTTCAATAAATAAGCAAACACAGTAGTAATTATACTCATTTACTAATTATTCTTATCTTACCTTCAAACAATCCTGATTTGAAGTTTGAGAGTTTTCTACTACAGTATTTTGAAAAGAAGTGAAACTAAATCACCATGATACAGCATATAACCAAAGCAAAAGCTGGTTTCTTAATGACATTTCAAAGAAGTCATTAACCTAATAACAGTTACTAAGAACACGAAGTCCTTCCAACAGATTTCTGACTCCACATACAATTTTAGTTCTCAGAGGAAACCAAATGTAAACAACTCTTTTCTGCCCTATGAACTGGGACAGAGTACTGTAGATTATAAACGTGTCTATTGCTTCAGATCTTATTTTCCAGGTTCCTACACATAGAATCAAAACTGAATGTATTTTTAATATTTCCTTTATTACCATTAGTGTGTGTGTGTGTGTGTGTGTGTGTGTATGTGTGTGTGTGAGTCTGTGCATGTGTGTGTGTGTGTGTGTGTGTGTGTGTGTGTGTATGTGTGTGTGTCTGTGCATGTGTGTGCACACCTTTGTGCTCAGGTTCCTACAGCAGTCAGAAGGAGGTATTGGATCCCTGGAACTGAAGTTACAGGCATCTGTGAGCCATCTGAAGTGGGTACTAGGAACCAAATTCAGGCCATATGGTAAACCAATAAGCACTCTTAAGGACTGAGCCATCTCTCCTGCCCCAAGACTAAATGAATTTCAAAGGGCTGGATTGGTGGTTCATTAATAGAATGCTTTCCTAGCAGGCACAAGCCCTGGGCTCCACCCCCAGCACTGCAAAAGGAAAAACAAATCTTATTGTGTGCATGCACCGTATTTTTCTCATGGTTTTTCCTGTGTGTTACTTAGGCAGTTAATGTGTGTATATTACTCTAACATATCTCACCACCTCTAGGATTCCCACTAATCGGCAGAGGGATAAATTCCAAATTGCTGCCCAAAAAATTGTCTTCTCTTTTCCGGAGATGAATCCTGAGAGACAACCCCTCCTTTACCGGAAGCCTGCCCATCACAAAGTCCTTTGCATCCCCTTACCATCCTCTCTCTAGTCTGGCAGCTTTGTCCCAATTAACTAAAACCCCTCCCAGGAAGCAAAGCTGCTGTCTGTTTCAGAGACGAACACCAGCATTACTGTCTCCTACATCACTACAGGAAAATCTTCCTGACACAGCATCACCTCCCTCCCTCATCCTCTGGAAATGCAACATGGGCAACCCGGGAGAAACTGCTCTGCAGGTGCTCACAGCTTTGAACAGGTCATCATTTTTTTTTTTTAAAGTATCCTAAAATAAATGTTTCCAAGTTTAGAAGTGTTTGAAGACCGGTTTTGACATGCCTCAATATTTCATTCTACACATGTCTCTTATCAGCTACACGCACATTTTTTTGGAAGCCCAATTTTAGACATTAGTTTAAAGTTAAGGCATCTAATTGGGGTTGATATGCCAGTAGCCAGGCAGTCAGCTTTGAGGTTTATTATGTGGTTAATCTTTTAAGAAGATTTTATTCACTTTTATCTGTATGTTTACATATGTGTGTCTGTGTTTATGTCTGTGCACGTAAGTGTAGCGCCTGCATGTTCAGAGGAAGGAGTCAGACTCCTTAGGACCAGAGTTACAGCTGACTGTGACTTCTGTGCTGCTAACCAAAATCAGGTTGTCTGTAAGAGTGAGTAGCAAGCACTCTTAACCACTGAGCCATCTGTCTTTCTAGGTCCATCTTTGAGGCTTTTTAAATGGACTAATTAATTACAAACTATTAGTCAATAATATTAAGAATATGAATTATGAAGAATTCTTACATATAAACAATTGCCCATCCACTCTTCCAAACTAGGAATCATGACCTTTGATAGGTCAATACCTCATACTCTCAGCAAATCACCAAGAACAATGCTTTGCATGTTAGATATGGCACTAAAATTCACTTCCCATTCATCCCAGGAGCTTTGGGCTCTCAGACTAAATGCAAAGATTTCTCCACAGTCACCCCCATCCTGGAGCATTCTTTATACCAGATGGGAAGTAGTTTTCATAAAAAGCAAAGCTTGTATCTGCTCCCACAAGTCTTTGAGTTCTCCAAAGATTCTGAGATGGAACTGTGATAGCTGGTGTGCATATGAAGACCCTCTCTATTGTGGCCATCTACCCATCCCTGTCCCCTCATCCTCTACAGTCACTCTGCTTCTGCCACTGGGATGGTTCATTGTTTCCTGAATGTACCAAGATCTTCCAGAGCCCTATGCCCTTATATAAACACTCTCAGGGCTAGAGAGATGGCTCAGCTTTTAAGAGGACTTGCTGCTCATCAAGAAGACGTGGGTTTGGTTCCCAGAACCCATGCTGAGTGGCTCATAACCACCTGTAACTCCAGCTCCAGATGTTCCAGTCTCTACAGGCACCATACATGGCATACACACAGAGGGACACTGACAAATACATGTAGACATAAACTTTTTCTAACCTCAAAAGTTTCCTTTTCTCCCCCAAACAACTTGCCTTTCTACCTTGCTGTGATGGTGAATAGTCAGCGTCAACATGGAGAGATGCCATGGAAACACACCTCTGAGAAAAATCTGGAAAGGAGTGTCTAGGTTAAGTTAATGAAGGTGGGGAGACAACCCCTGGATGTGGACAGCATCATTCTGTGGGGGAGGGGGGTAAGCTGAATGAGAAAGGTAAAAGCAACCTCAGCACCAGTATCCACCACTCCCTGCCTCCCAGCTGAGGACAGTGTGACCTGCTGCTTCACACTCCTGCCACCATGACTTCCCTGCCATGATGAGCTGTTTCCCCAAACCCTGGTCCCAAACTAAGTCTTCCTTGGGTCGCCTTTGTCTGATACTTTATCACAGGGACTGGGAAAAGCACCATCCTCTTACAGGCTCCCACGTGACCTGCATGCGCAGGTGCCAATGCTCATACTTCTTCCCCTTCCTAGTCATGTCACAGAGCACGTCATAGCATCTGCTCTGTTATTCCACTGTGGGAACTGTGTCTCGCCACCGCCCACTGGAACAGAAGCTCTCCCAAGACCTGGACTATGCATCATTCTTAAGTGGGTAGCCCTGAAGAAATGCATATGCACTGTGGCCTCTTGGTCTTTTACTTGTTTTGTTAGCTTTGTCATGATTAATAGAAAGCGCATGAATCTCAAGCCAAGATGCTTTTTGGTTAAACTAATAGATCCTTTAACAGATCCCATTGGCACCCAGAGTCCTGAACCAGCCTGAGCAACATAAGGGGACCATAGCTCATATTGTAGACTCTGTGTCATACTACCAGAGCCTTGATAGTAAGCTCTGGCTCTGGTTCTAAATTCTTGCCAGTACTAAAAGAGTGTGGCGCACACACAGAAATAGGAAAGATGAACTTATGAACTGTTTCAGCCTAAGCTGGAGAGAGAACGTCTCAATCTGTCTCCATCTTGCTCACAATGATGTCACAATTTGTAAGAAAGGAAGAAATAAAAGCCAGGAAATGGGCACATGGAGATGGAACCTCCCTCCAGTTACCAGGCTGCAGAAACAATGAATACCAAGGAACAAGTCTTTGCCCAAGAGTCCCATGCTGAAAGAAGAGAAAACATGAAATCCAGGTACTATGGGGGTGGGGATGTCTCCCAGCAAGAGGTTTCACAGCATTCTGACTTGTTAGACCACCTTACAGGAGAGATAGGCTAAGCCAACGAGGGCCAATGACGGGCGGGACCACACCTTGACTAGGGTGGTTATTTATGCCTATGTAATGCCTTCTATTTAAACCTAAGCCTCCTGTTAGTACCCCAAGGATGAAGATGGATTGGGGTGAGGGGTTACTACCCAGTTAGTTTCTCTTTTCCCAATGTGGTCATGTTAAACTCCTATTCAGGAAATGTGGCAACTGATTCAATCTACTTAATTAGTGGTGTCACAGTCTGGACTTAAACCCAAAAAGCTCCAGTTAACAGAGACAGTCTTTCTTCTATCCTCAAGGTTCTTGCAAAAATAAGGGATATCTCAATGCCTGTAACAAACAATTTCTTAAGCAAAAGAAAACACTATAGGCAACCACATCCGCAATTTTTTAAGACTCCCGCCCTTCACACCCCAGAGCTGACATTTCTCAAAGGTGTGAGCTGAAGTATGTAGGAAACAGAAGTAGTGCATACATTAAAGCTAACTGCTGGTTCTCTTGACAGAGGGGGAAAAAAAACAAAACTAAAATTAAAACTTAACATTAAAGCTTGTCAGTGACTATTTATAGCACAGGAAGCAAGCTGAAACTAAGATTAAGATCTGTGAGAACTCTGCTACTTATAGACCAGACTCCAGGGAGGATGCTTAGATCAGGGATGATCTCAAAGGTTGGGAGAAACCTGGTACTGTATGACTACAGTTATCACCATAGATTAAAAACAAGACACCCCGCCCCATACAAGCATCTCACTTTTAGAGCTCAAATAGAATGTGAGAGAATAAAATCAAAACTCTGAACAAGTTTTTTCTAAATCAACAATTGAAAACAGGGTACCAAGTTGTAGCATCCATGTGTATCCTACCATGAGGTGAATAGATAGTTAGAGCATGGTTTTTGTTTGTTTGTTTCTTTGTTTCTTGTTTTATTTTTTAACCTTATACTGCTTTCTAAAGCGATGGACAAAGACAGGCTCCTCTTAGAACTTGTCCCTTGGCCTTTGGACAGACTTCTAAAAGTCTAACACATTGGTATGCACAGCCTGTAACCATTATCCTAAGAGACTCTCAAAAAGTACTTCAAGACAGGCATTGCAGAGTTTAACAGCCCGAGATCCAACCATTTCTCTGCTAGTCATTATGACCAGTCTCCTCCCCTAGAAAAAACTCAGCAGCAATACCTCCAAGGGTGCTATAAGGCCCTGATGACGTACGTAAAACTCATCACGGTGTAAGAGTCCCAGAAATGGTTATTACAGTCACTAAAAGAGTCATCTAAGATGGTTTAGCTTGACTTTTTCCAGGGAGGTAACAGAATTAGCAAAGGAGTTTTAAAACAGCACCAGTACTAGAGCTACTGTGATGAATAACGTCTGCACTACAGCATTTGGGAAGTTGAGGCAGGGGACCAAGGGACTGAGTTTTAGGCTAGCCTGAGTTGCATAGCAAGACTCAAGGAAACAACAAACAGAAATCCTATCGTGGAACTTCACACTCTTGCCATACTTCAGTTTGAAATTATAATGAAATGTCAGTGTATTCCTAGTTAAAAAACTGACCCAATAAGGCTGTAAACAAGACGTGCCTCCTTATGCATTCTGCTTGACCTTGACTTTGGAAAACTACCCTCACGAATGTTGATAGCTTCTTAGGGACAGCTGAGGATATGGGGTGGGCCGAGGTGTAGAAGAGACTAGCCCAGTGCCCATGCGTACTATTGCTGACTATGCTGAATGGATGTGCCTCAACGTTCCCCTTGTAGCCTACTCTGTCTGTGAGCATTAGAGACCTTTGTTTTGTGTCATGATGTCACCTGCTGTACAGCCCTATAGTTCCTGAAAGGGGAAAAGTAGTGCACTCTGGGTCAATTCTGTAGCAAATTCAACTTAATTAAAAACTTGTCTCGATGGAAAGGGCGGCATGGTAGTTTGGCATACCAAGGGACACTGGTGGAGTGACCCCTCAGGAAAGGGCAAAGACTACTTTTTCAACAGTAGTATTTATACTCATTCAAACTGTTTTTCCTAGCATTGCTGTAACCTTAACAATATTCTTGTTTTTTGTTTTTTCTGTACGTGGTAAACAGCAAATGTTATTATCTTGGAAATTTGTAAATTTTCATTTCTCTCAATTTTACAAAATGGTTTAAGTATTTTATTTAAAAAGGTAAAAACTATAATTTTCTAGTGAGTTTCACGGTGAAGAAATTTTTAATTGTCTTCCAACAACTTTGTAAATTAGAAATGAACAGAGAATTCCCCTGGCAGAACTTTCAATGACCAGCAGAGGGCAGTGCTGAGGCGATGATAACTAACTCCCTATACAGGAAAGAGGAAATCTCCAAAATGAAGTCCAGTTCTATTTTTGACTGTTTAGCACCTCAGTTGCCACACTGGAGGGCTTAAGAGATCAGCCAAGAAAACATCGTTCAATATAATACTCTCTTCAATGCAAATCAGCGATATTGGAATGAGCACTGCAATAAACTAATGAAATATAATAACATGAACAGAATAAGGAAATTCAATAATGTAACATTAATAGTCTCTGTCTCATTTTATGAATATTCATAGGTACAATTAAATCACTTCAAATCAAATCACACTTAGTATGTATATGATTTTAAAGATATGTAAAATGTATAATTATATATATATGTGTATTGTATAAAATTCTTAGTCTGGAATATATATCCTATAGACAAGGTTATTACAAAGGCCTTTAACATTACTCTAGGTTTTTTTTAATGTTTGATAGGCAAATGATTATTTTATTAGCATTTTTTAATATCCCCAACTTTTATTATTTGCAATACTTTGTATTTCAAAAGTGCTTTTCAAAGTGACATGCCAACACAGATATAAAGAAAGCAAAAATGAGAAAGAGTTCATGGTTAAGCCTATGAGCACAGTATATGTTGAACAGGACTAAATTTGGTCTTTTCTTTTTTGAAACAGATAGGGTTTTTATTCAGTTACATTCCCAGGTTTGAACACCTGCATTTTATAAACTTCAAGTTGTTTTTACTTGTCGTCTTTCAAATAAGAAAACTGAAGGAGTCATGGAGTGTAGCTCAGGAAAGAGAGTTTGCCTAGTGTGCACAAAGCCCTGAGTCTGAACCCCAGCAACGCATAAAGTGGGCCTGGTGGCCCACACCTGTCCTCCCAGCACTCAGGAGGAACAGGTAGGAGGATCCTGACTTCAAGGTCATCCTTGGATACATAGCAAGCTACAGGCCAGCCTGGGCTACATGAGACCCTGTCTCAAATGAAAAATAACAGGGGATTAAAAAGAGAAAAGAAAAATGAAAGAGTTAATTAGAAAGTTCTTAAAATAAATAAAAGGTGGTATTAATTCCACTGAGATTTGACCCCCCTAGAGTTCATCCTCTCCCCCTGCTCCTCCCTCTCCTCCTCCCTCTCCCCCCTTTTCTCCCCTCTTTCTTCTTCCTCTCTTTCACTCCCACTCACTCTGCTGAGAAGTTTCTCAATTATACACAAGAAGTTAAATCAAAATTAATGAGCAATTCAGGGAAAATGTTCCATCATTAGAGTAAATCCTAGCACAGCATCTCATCATCTGGACATGACCCTTGAGAAAAAGGGAGGACCTCCTTTGAGTTCAAAGGAAAAAGGCCAAGAACAGCTTCCACATCTAAATAACAACTTGGTACCTACAAGAATACCCCGTTTCTGGGGCACAGTTTTCCCAAACCCAGTGATGAAATACCCATGCTCTCAGAGCTGCTTCATGTGTTGTTGTTGTTGCTGTTGTTTTCCTAAAGTGGAGCCTAAACAATCAGCATCTGAGAAAGCTCCAAGAAAGCACAGAGAGGAGGAGGTGGAGGAGGAGGAGGAGGAGGCAACTGTGGGCCCAGCAAAGGGGCAGCTAAGGGAGCCACTGAGGGCCACAGAGAAAGCTTTGCTCATCCTACAGCTAAAGCATCCCCACCACAGGAAACCAGACCCAACAGTGCTTGTTTGTTTTAAACTTAATTGCTTGGAGCTATAGATGCAAGTCAGTGGCAGAGCACTTGACAAACCAGCAGAGTCCTGCCTGGTATTGCTTCATAGTACCAGAGAGAGAGAGAGAGAGAGAGAGACAGAGAGACAGAGAGACAGAGAGACAGAGAGACACACAGAGAGAGACAGAGGGACAGAGGGACAGAGAGACAGAGACAGAGAGGGACAGAGAGACAGAGACAGAGAGACAGAGACAAAGATGGAGAGACAGAGAGAGACAGAGACAGAGAGAGACAGAGGGGGGAAGAGAAGAGACAGAGAGAGAGAGAGAGAGAGAGAGAGAGAGAGAGAGAGAGAGAGAATATTCTTTTATAGAGAAGAAGGAATTGGAAAGGACAAGAATAGTAACCTGGAAACTAATTAGAGACTGTTGTGTAGGCTCGGGCCCAAGACAAAGGTAACAGACAAAAGAGGACCAGCAGGAAGGGAACAGAAGAAGCCAAGAGTGTGGTTGTAGAGGGTGAAATGTGGAGGGTGACAGCTTCTTAGGCTGAAATTAGATGTCTGCCACTTCTAAAACTGTGGGACTGTGGGCAAGTCATTCATCCTTCCTAAGTTTCAGTTTTCGCACCAAAGGATGAAACGAGGTTAAAATTAAATTGCAATCAAGTAATCAAAGTGCAGTAAAAATACTTGTCCTCTGTAAGAGCTAAGGTTCATGACATAAAGAAACAAGAAATGAAAAGTTGTGTCTTCCACACTTTTTCACGAGTTTTTGCCCCCTGCGATGAACACGCCCACACTCATCTGCATTCACCATTCAAACCATCTGCTCACCTTCCACCCCACCGAGTCAGTACCACCCACCACTAGGACTTCACAGCTCAGCTCCACTCTATGAAATAATACCTTCCAGGGCATACCCTCTAGGAGCTGTCAATGAAATCAGCACTACAGACAAATCAAATGGGTAGCCAGCAATTCAGAAGTACACACATAAATTTGCCAAAAAAACACTTAAATTAAGAGTGACTGTTTTAATTACTAAATAACAAATAAAACATTCTTCTCTTCTCCCCATGATATGCTTTTTTAGAAATTACGTTGGCCTAGGGAAATAGGTCACTAATAGAGAGCTTGTCAGCATACGCAGAGCCCTCGGTTAGACCCCACTACTAGGCAAAATGGAAGCAAATCTGAAAGGCAATACATGAAGACCACTGTATTTCAGTTTCATAATTCACCCTTGGGAGGGAGAATGACCCCTTAAACCCCCACAGTGCCTGGGTCTCGGAAGCTCTTCTTTGTCCTCCTTTGACAGTGCTAAGGATTGTACCCAACGTCATAAATGTACTCAACAAGTGCTCTACCACTGAGCTATCTCCCAGCCTAGAAGCACGTCTTTCAATAGCAAGATAAGCTGCACCTGTGGTAGTTATAAAGTTTGCAACTCCGGACTTCTGTTTCAACACGTAGCATGGTTTCTGCTACTGTGAATCTGAAATCACTTCATATTACAGTAATATATGTATTTAATACTAAAAACTAAATAATAATACTAAAAAGAAATGCTTTGCACCACAACATCCCGAGGCCATGTTTCTCTGCCTGGTAATCGTCAGTAAATATTATCAAAATACTACATAGATTTGATAAAACACTAAGTAGTTTTTTGGATTCAGAACTGTGCAGTCCATTATAATCCCAACTCTGTGAAAATCTGGTTGTGAATTGGCAGCTTTTAAAATAAAGAATTCCCTCTGCTCACAACCTTGGATGAGTCAGCAGAATGCCAAAGACAACCAAAGACTTCATGAGAAGTATCAGAAAACAGTGGCCACGGTGGACCACAGGACTCCTAGCCAAGTCTCCGATTCAAGCTGTTTGACCTACACCCAAAGTTCTCTGTATCAGCAAAGTCCACTCTATCACCTGAACCCAAAGTCCACTCTGTCACCGCAACCCAATGTCTACCCACCCCTTCAGCCCCGAATCAAAACTGTCCTTTTGGACAGCATGAAAACTGACATCAGAATTACCTTAAAGCTCATGGCTTTATTTAGGGTTTGGCTTTGATCACCTGAATCCCCAGGTGCCTGGGGATTTCAACACAACTTGTGAGGATTTCTATCAGAAGCGTTGTGGAGCACCCTCTTCAATATGCCACGTGGACAAGACGTTTCCCACCCTGAGGGTAAATATTTATGTAGAACTCAAGTTAAGCCTCAGAAACTCTATAAGCTCCTTCATTTCATATGCCATCTGCGCTCACCAACCCAGTCTGATGATGTCATTGAATTATCATTTCATCATAGCCAAGTGCTCTGCATGAAGATTTCTCAGGGTACTAATCAAATCCCAACCTCCACTCTTCTTGGGTTGTCTCTCATCTTTAGAGTGCTAATATTTTCTTGGAAGTATCTATCCCCTTCCTTAACACTCACAAAACGACTCACTCATCTGAGTCCCGTGCCACATAATTAGTTTGTGAAAGAAGTACCCATTACCCAACATCCTTTGATGAATGCACAGGGGCTCTGAATCAAGGATAACAGAGGATTGCTAAAATCGGTTTCAAATGAAAGGACTTCCCTCCTCTGATGGAAGGAATTATGGGACAGACAATTCTGGCTCTCAGAAAGCCATCTCCAACACATGAAGTCACTCCACATTTCAAAATTTGAGTGTCCTTATTTGACAGCTTAAGAGAATTGGGCTAAAATATTCTAATCTTCAGTTCAATTTTGATATTTTATGACCCCACCGCACAATTGAAAATTAGCCATTTACTGTGTGGACAAATGTCTTTAAATAGTTAAAACGAAAAACTCTTTACAGTACCCTGAGAGGTCTGCTAGAATTTGACAATACCACAGGTTAAAAACTTTTGTGCATAAATCAGACTGCACCCTGTTTTAAGTTACTCCATCACATTGTGTCAAAGGGTTAACAGGCAAAGGACTCCTGATTTTCCCCTGGACTTCGGCTCCACATGGTCTCTATTGATCCATGGACCCACTCAGATGACGATCCCTCGGGAGCAGACAGAACCCATGCACTTCAACTGGACTTAACCTTCTGCCAATCTTCTTTCAACTGGCTCAGCTTTGAATGTCTCCAGCAGCTCTCAAGGTGAGTTCCTTAATATCTTATGCCAACAATAGCTCTCACCGCATCTTACCGGCTCTCTCTCTGACTACCTCCACTAAGGCATCTCCAATTGCCTCATCATCTTTAGCCTGTTTGTAGCAATTCTATAAATACTTCGTACTGTGTGAAGCGTAGTATGTGATCTGAGAGTTAAGGTTAATAATTAAGATTAGAATGAAATAAAACCTATGATGGCCAACAGCCACTCAATCAGGTAAAATAGGAATTACATGGTAAATAGCAACTAAGGAAACACACATGGTTTGGGAATTTATTGTAATTCAGCAAATCCTGACTTTGTGGAAAGATGCAAACATAAATCCATCTATGTCTCCAACGGAGCACACTCCAGTCAGTATGCAATACAGAGAAGAAATGTCCCCAAAGCATTCAGCTGGGAAGCTGTTACATATCACCTGTTCTGCATACAGGATCCTATAAACATCAGAAAGATGCATAGTGCTGAGGGTGTGGTTGGGGTTACTAAGCATTAGGAAGGCCCTGAGTTCAAGCCCCAGCACCAACAAGAAACACAAACTGCACGAACAGAGAAGTCACAACTCTCAAGAAAACAGCCGACACCAGCAGCCATTTGGATGGCTACTCGGGCACATCCAGCAAAAGGAAAGGAGAAGAAAATCATGACTGACGGAAGAGTGGGGCTGAATCACTCGTTTTAAGAAACGTCCATCACCCACAATCACGATGAATTAGGAACCGCCACACACTGTGCCAAACAGGTGATTCAAAGTACAAGTTCCAGACGCCAAGATATGCGCCCAGAGGAAGAACCAGCTTTGTTTCAACACTGCAGGGATCTATGCAAGAGATGCACATCAAAGCAAGAGATGGCCAGAACTGCGAAAGTACCTTTGGGGATTTGTGCTGAGTGTGGACTTCAAATAGGAGCAGCCGGGACCATGACTTCTGTTTCTTCTGTAAAGGATACAACCCCCTCATCGAGCGCATTATGAAGATTAGGTGAATACTTACAAGGCATTTACAGGAAAGCCTGGTGTGGTAGCCTTAATATGCTTTTAAAGATCGAAGACAGTTGTAAGCACCAAGGGCTAGCGGTGCAGTTCAGTACAGCACAAGATTAGCATGCGTGAAGCCATGGACTCAAAACAAGAAAGCGCCAGACAAGAAATGGACAGTGCCTTGGCCCGGTGCAGCCTGACAAATGAGTCAATGTTAGCAAGTAATAACACATACTCTGAGGGAGAAGGGAAAAACATGAGGATGTAGACATACCCTCTCTGCTTCCCGATCCACCAGGTTATGAGTGATCAGCCTGGCAATCCTGCTGCCACAGCTGTGAGCCGCGCCCCTGCCCTACCGCCACCAGGCTGGACATTGACATGATGGCAGCAGAGCCAGGCAGAAGCCCTTCTTCCTGCAAGTCGCTTCTTGGGTTTTTGTTTTTTGTTTTTTGGGTTTTTGTTGTTGTTGTTGTTGTTTTTTAGGTTTTTTTTTTCGAGACAGGGTTTCTCTGTGTAGCTTTGCGCCTTTCCTGGAACTTGCTTTGGAGACCAGGCTGGCCTCGAACTCACAGAGATCCGCCTGGCTCTGCCTCCCAAGTGCTGGGATTAAAGGCGTGTACTACCAAGTCCCTTCTTGTTGGATGTTTTATTACAGCGATGAGATAGTGGCTAATACGCCCAGCCCATGGAAGGTCATCGAGAGCAGTTGAATGATTCCTCTTTGCCAGACACAAACAAGGCCAGGCCAGAAACAATCTCTGCCACGGTCTGGCTCTCCAAAAGCCTCTTTCTAAATTCTTTTAGTTCTCATTCCAGAGTTTATAATGTTCAAAGGAAAGGTGTTCCACAGAAATCCTACCCTCTTATAACCCTGCTCAGACACCTAAAAAAGAATGGAGTGAGGAGCCCTCCCTCAGCTTCCAGCCATGAATATCAAAAGGATGGCCGCATCTGTGTTCTCTTTCTGCTCCCCCATCCCGTTCAAGTTCATCTTCATCTTATAAAATTACACCTGCACTTACATCTCATCCTTTTTGGCTCTTCAGAACCAAATGAAATGCTATCAATCTTTAGTGTTAATCTCCTCAGTCTTTAACCTTACATTTTCTATTGGGTCCCCTCTGCCCCTCACCTCCCTTATCCCCTTGGGCTCCTTCGGTTCCTAAATACACTGTGAACACTCCCCTCTAAAGGAAAAGCAAGGCTCACAGCCGTTTCTCCGCTTGTAAACTGCCCTAAGTTTCTTTACAATAAATATTTTGTGACTGCCTCATTAGAGAGAGAAAAGTCAAATTCATTGACTAAATTCACCTTCTTAATGTTACCTGAGTATACACCAGGAGCAAACCAACTACATCTTGCAAGCCAAGTCTGTGCAGCTGGCCGCCTCCACCCCCACCTGTAAAAGGAAGCTGTCATAGGCAATACGCCACATTTATAGACTGTGTATTGTCTGTGTGATCCACACCAAAGCAGGACTGAGTGGCATGAGAAAGTCTGTAAGATTATTCCTAAGTTCTAAAATACTGTCTTTCTGACTCTACATAAAACCTTTGTCATCCCCTGCAGCACGAACCTAATTAGTCTTAACAATAAAAACCTGGAGTCAGATATTAGCGTGAAAGCCGAAAGATCAGAGAAGCAGAGCAGTCAGCCACTAGAGAGTTCTTACCTCTATGAAATCTCAGACTGAAATGGGGAGATCCTGTCTCCACCACCTTATATTCCTGTCTCTACCTCCCTATGCTGGGATTAAAGGCGTGCACCAACACTGCCCGGGCTCTGTTTATCTCTTTTACACTGGTTCAATCTCGTGTAGCCCAGGGTGGCCTTGAACTCCTGATCTTCCTGCTTCCTCCTCCCAAGTGCTGGGATTAAAGGTGTGTGCCACCACTGCCTGGCCTCTATGGTTAACTAGAGGTTAACTAGGTTCTCAGAATAAAGCACCTTCCCTTGGTCGCTGTGTCCCAATTCTGTCCTTCAGCGGAAGCCCAGTGGTAGCACATACTGCTAAGGGAGAGAAAAGCATGAGAAAGATACTTCCTTTACACGGAATTGATGGATACTCAGGCATATCCAGCCAAAGGGAAGGAGAAGAAAATCATGACGAAAGAGTTGGGCTGAATCACTCATTTTAATAAACATCCATCACCCACAATCATGATGAATTGGGAACCACCACACACTGTGTGCCAAAGGGGTGATTCAAAGTACAAGTTCCGGAAGCCAAAATGTGTATCTGAAGCAGCATGGTCCTCTCAAATGAGCAAACACAAAGAAAGCTTGTCACTGCCTTAAGAAGTGTATCCCAAATGTGTCTTTCTAAGGATTTCTGCTTTAAAAAAAAAAATGTTTAGTTAGCATACAGAATAATGAGCTTCATTATGACACAGCCAGGCATCACTGAGCTACAAATCCATCCTTTATCACTTTTCCTCAGTAGACACTTCCTCCCCACTCTTGTTACCCTTCCTCCCAGAGTCCCCTTCTGCTTCTGTGTCTAAAATATTAATATAATATAATATAATATAATATATACATATGTATATATCACATGAGAGACAATGTGATGTCTTGCTTTTCTATGTTATTTTCTTTGTCAGCTCTGCCCATTCCTTCCTACATCTTTCTCTCTGCATATACTTCCCTCCAGTTTTCATGAAAAATGTGCTTTTAACACTTCATTGTGTGCCAGGCAATGGTGGCACACGCCTTTAATCCCAGCACTCTGGAAGTAGAGCCAGGTGGATCTCTGTGAGTTCGAGGCCAGCCTGGTCTACAGAGCGAGATAAAGGATAGGCACCAAAACTACACAGAGAAACCCTGTCTCCAAAAACAAACAAACAAAAACTTCACTGTGTAAACTGTAGTGAACTCAGAGCTGGGGAACATTTCTCCATCCATACCACTGCTGAAGGCAGCATCTCCACTGAGCACAGAACATGGTCACTAAGAGGCATAAGAGTCATTGCCATTACTGTATTCACAATACTTTTTGTTGTTGCTATTCTGGGGTTGTATTCACAATACTTTTTGTTGTTGCTATTCTGGGGTTGATCCTACTAATTGTTCATATACATGAGCCTGTAGGGGACATTTTTACATTCAAACCACAACAATCAGGAACCTGAAATTGAAAGAGGATGTACTGGATATACTATAAAGCTGGTCTGCATCTGCCTCCTTCTGATATGATATGGGGACCGAGGCCATATAGAATGAGTGAGTATGAAGCCATGCTGTTTCATATCATCACATGCTACTTCATATGGTCACCTAAGTCATCAGGCCACATGTTCTTTGGATGCATGAGACTTCACACCTATCAGTCATATGTTCTACCGCTGAGTTACAGTCTCTATCTTGCAGTAATACTTCTAGATTAATAATAATGGAGGTAAAAAATTTCATCTATTTTTCCCTCCTATAGAAGATTAATAAAACTGCATATATTAGAAATTTATTAAATCATGTACCAGATCAAAATATTCTTTTCATTAAGGCAGGGTCTCACACTGTAACCCAAGCTGAACTGAACTCACACTGAACTGAACTCATAACTCAGGCTGGCCCGGAACACATGGCAATCCTTCTGTTTCAGCTCCCTGAGGTTTCAGGCATGAACCACCACACCTAGCTTAAAACATTCTTATACATGATAACCTCAGAAATAAAATTTACATATTAGTGACTACAGGATGCAGTCATATAAGCATTACTGAGTGGTAGCAGAACTAATTATAGGGATGAAAAGAAATACTATTTCCCAAAATCAGAGAAATCAGAAAAATGACAACATACAATAAAAAGTAGGTGTGGCAGCTCAAACCTATAATCCCAACATTCAGAGGAGGCTGCAGCAGGAAGATCTGTCACAAGCTCAAGGCAAACCTGGGTGTACTGAGTAGTTTTGTGTGTAAACTTGACATAAACTAGAGTCATCAGAGAGGAAAGAGTCTCAGCTGAGGAAATGCCTCCATGAGATCCAGCTGTAAGACATTATCTCAATTAGTGATCAAATGGGGGATGACCATGCTCATGGTGGGTGGTGCCACCCCTAGGCTGCTGGTCCTGGGTTCTATAAGAAGGTGGGCTGAGCAAGCCATGGGAAGCAAGCCAGTAAGCAGCATCCCTCCATGGCCTCTTCATTAGCTGCTGCCTCCAAGATCCTGCCCTGTTTGAGTTCCTGTCCTGACTTCCTTTGATGTAAAGCAATGCTGAAGTGTAAGCAAAATAAACCCTTTCCTCCCCAACTCATTTTTTGGTTATGGCGTTTCGTTAGCAATAGAAACCACAGCTAAGACAGTGGGCTATATAGTGAACTCCGGGCTAGTTTAGGCTAAAAGGCTGCTCTCTCTCTCTCCCCATCTGTCTGTCTCTGTCTCTCTCATTCTGTCTCTGTCTCTGTGTGTGTGTGTGTGCATTTGTGTAATAAAACATACAATAAAGGTCTTTTACTTGACTGTGATCTGATTACTGATGCAAGCACGAGGGATATAATTTGATATCTTGCAATGTATCTTGTAGTCATAAAAAGTTACTAATACAGGGCAATTTTTCCCAAGCCAAATTATATGTGCTTCAAAGAATGGAGCTAGGTTGAGATAGCTTGATATATATTCACATATATCCCCTAAGAAATAAATATATTTTATAACTTAAAGTGAAGTTAGATGGAAAAGTGCTTCTTGAGAAAAACAGTAAGCAGATTTCTTTTTGTGGATTGTTACTGACTACTCCTTCCCACTGGCAATCCTTCCCCTTTCCCCACATTAGAGTTATGCATCTAAGAATATCTAATGCCCCACGAAGTAGAGATCAGTGAAAGAAAGGAGCAAGGTTGTGTAGCAAATCAATCTTCAGCCATTTGGGACTCCTTTCCTGGTGTTAGCATCACCAGATAAAATAACTGTCTTTATTCTTTGGTGAAGCATTATTTTAAAAAGGAACCTTTCATCCCTACATGCTACATCCTCTATCCCCAACATTCACACACACATACACAGAGAGCTAAAGAACAGTCATATTGGAGTGTAACCCTTCTGCAGAAGAGAACAGGGAAATGGAGTGACTATGGAATGGTCATGAACACAACATCAGGTGAGCATGATGTCTTCTCCTTTATAACCTGTAATTACTTCCTGTAGCTTGTCCTAGTCTTTCCACTTCCATACAAAAGGGTAGCAATGGAAAACAGAGACCCAACACAAAGCTGATTCTGGCATCATGTAAGGCTCAAGTCCACATTCCATTGTGCATTACATCTCTCCAAGTGTTTTCATGATGACTGGACATAAGAAATGCTTGATCAATCAAGATGATTCACTGGATAGCTTCTCTAGTTCATGTCCTCAGTAATCTTCCTTACAACCCTGTTCTGCACAAAGCAAGGCATACTTGTGGAATGGCTCAGCAAGATTCTCTAAGAATTTAGAAGACAATAATGTAAAATAGCATGAGCCAATTACTGTGTTAAATGCTTTCTAATTTAAGCTCATTTAGTTTTTTAAGACAATTCTCAACGAAGATATTATCACTAAAAAATTTTAATGTGATCCTAGATAAACATAATCTCTTCCTCCATGAAAGAAATGGGATCAAAATCTAAGTCTAGAGTCTGCTCTAAAGCACTCCAGAGAGGCCTGTAAAGTAAACATAGTCAACAGCTCAGGGGAATAGCTCTACACAAATTTTGATTTGCATTGAGACACTAGTGGGTGAACAATTAACTATAATGTGTATAATATTCAAACATGGTGACTACAGGGGTGGCATGTAATTCTGAATAGTGTCCTGAGAGAAGGAGTAGAACTGGGCCTCAAGATATAGCTTTGTAATTAAGAGGGGTGCCGCTCTTGCAGAGGACCAAGGACCAAAGTTCAGTTCCCAGAACCCACGCTGGGCAGCTCACAACCACCTCTAACTCCAGCTCCAGGAGATCTGCCATCCTCCTCTGGGAGTCATAAGCACCTGCACTCAAGTACACATACCCACACAAAGACACATATACACACGCAATTAAAAATAAAATAAAATCCTTTCCGATGAGTAAACCTTTACTTGTATGAGGAGACTGAAGACAAGAAGCGGTCACTAAGTGATATAGTGAATGAGCAGGGTCTTAAGGAAGACTAGACTCCAATCCAAAGACAAAAAGATTAGTAGAGTGTCATCACACAGGAGCTGATGGGACAACTAAAACATGTAGGGAAACAGAAGATGGTGCAGCAAAAGGCACAGGCAAGACATGGCTCCAGCTACTCCAGCAAGTACCCCAGCTATGGCTCCCTGTCAAAGGGAGGAGACAGAAGCCAAAGAAAGTTTAGGTGGCTCACTGAAAGGGCTGGCAGTCCTGCCCAAAGGCTAAGACCAAAATTCTAGAAAGCCTTCAATCCGGTTTGAGAGTTTCTTGGATCTGTGGCCTCTCTTGTGTGAAAAGTTCATGTTGTCATTCTCCATGTCTCACAGGGCTATGGCCAGGCAACACTTTGAGAACGTGTTGCTTAGGTCTGAGCTACACTAGGAACCTCCCAACAAGGAGAGATCCCAATTCAGAGAAGTGGGGTCAGTCTGTCACAACTCCAGAGTGAGGGACAGATGAAGAGGAGTCCCTACGAGAGGGATATCAAGACGTTCAGGTAGTAGAAGGTGAGTGCGCCAACAGGTAGGAGCTCATTAGTCATGCTGTTTGTAGCTAGGAGCCGAACTCATCACTGTGGAGCCTCACTGTACTCAGAATGAGGTAGTGTTGGATACTGACACCAACAGACTTCCATGATCTTCAGGGCTAGTGGGCAGAACTCTGAAGCTCCACCAGGATCTCCAACTTCCATAGCAGAGACTTTAATGTTGAGTGGGATTTGAAATCATGGAAACTGGTCCTCCTGTGCAGATCTCAGTGTTGTGTTGGTAATCTCTGGAGATGGAAGGGTGATAGAACATGGTTCACCCATAGGCTGCAAGCTAAGTATGGCCAGCAGAGGCTTCTGCTGTACACTTGTTTGCCATTTTCTGCCCCATGGCCATTGGTAGTGTACTGGCTGGCTATCAATGTAATTGTACTTCTCCATTTTGTTCAGTCTTGTGCTGTCCTTATTTGAGTGGTTTTCTTGCTCCTCACAATGTTGCTGAGGATTCTGCTCTCAACCGTAGGCTGCTCACTAAGAAGATCCCCCAAATAAAAGTGAAAGTGATAGCCAAATCAACTAATACATAAATCACCCCTCAGAAACACAAGAAACGAGTTGAGGATGTGGCTCAGTGACCAAAGACTTCCTTCACATGTATATTATATATCCCAAAGGTCTATCCCCAATACAACAAAATAAAAACAAACAGAGAAAATCCATTCAATGAAATGATGTAAAACTTCTCAATCACAATTGTGCTCCAATAAACAGCCTCCTATCCTCTGGAAAGTCTCATTTTGTCAACAGGATCTTATCAATGAACTATGACCTGTAGACATTTGTAAATATCACCCAACCAGGTATGGGCATAGCTGAAGTCTTTCATGTATATAAAACTAACCAGTCAGGACCAAGAACACTTGTACAAATCACTTACATAAGTAGGCCAGAGTGGGAACATGGGTGGTATCTTTGTCTTTGCTACCCTTGTCTTTGTCCTTTCTGAGTGTGTGGTCCTTTTGTACCTAAAGCCACCTCTTCCTGACTTGCACACTCTGCTTTCTTTCCTTCATAATTGTATTTATTTATTCTGAAGACATGATCTTACTATATAACTATATAGCCCACACTGGCCTTGAACTCATGAACCCTCTAGCTCAGCCTCTGAAATGCTGGAATTACAGAATGTCTTAGTTGCTTTTCTATTGCCATGAAGACACCATGACCAAGGCAACTTATAAAAGAAAGCATTTCCTTAAGGGCTTGCTTATAGTTTTAGAGGGTGAGTCCACGATTATCATGGCAGGGAGTGTGGCAGCAGGCCAGCAAGCATGGTTCTAGAGCAGCAGCTACGAGCTTACATGTTGAGAAAACAACTATGAGACAGAGAGAGAGAGAACTAATGGCATGGGCTTTTAAACCTTTAAAGCCCACCCCCAGTGACCCATACCTCCTGATCTTTCCCATGCAGCTCCATCATCTGGAGTCCAAGCATTCAGTATATGAACCTATGGGGACCACTCTCATTCAAAACATCACACAGATCATTGACCTATACCAGTAGACACCCTACCCTCCCACCCCCCACCCCATCCCCCCACCCCCACCCCCACCCCCACCCCCGCGTGCGCTTCCTCTTTGGTTATTGTTTCCATAAAGCTTTCCTTTTTACTTGAATTATTTTCTAGTGAATTTTATTGACATCTGGCACATAGGATAAATTTCCTTAGCATTTGTAAATGAGTTAACATGGACATTCAAAACTACATGTGTCTTATAAAGTTCACAAAACCTTTATCAAGTAATGTGAGGGAAAATGTGATGTCCTTACGTATTTTCTACAGCCCGAGGAATCAAAAGGGTAAGTCCTAAAAAGATACAGGATGACAAGCGACTAGCATGAGAAATCTTCAGCTGAAGTAGGTCAGTTCCTAAACTGTATCAGTAAGAGTCCCCATATCAAAAATTATAGAATTTTTTAAAATGACATGTCTAAACAGAGATGGGTAGGATGGTGTTATAAAACCAGGGGACAGGAAGAGTGCCAGGTACAAGCCCAGTCCTACTGGGGTCCATCTTGTAAAGAACTGTCCCTGGGAGAATTGTTTGTTGGAAATGCTCACAACAACCCTCTTCTGGAAATCAGCAGAGAGACTAATTATCAGAAACGTCTCTCCCCAGAGATGAGCATGTTCTTTCCCATCCCCCACTGATACCTCAGTCTTCATAATGTCCAGGATGATTGCCTCCTTTGCAGTTTAAGAAAAAAAAAGAAAAAAAAAAATCCTTGACTCTATGTTCGTTCAGCCCTGGTGCTGTTTCTGATCTGCTATTTTAGAATATGGAACAACATTTCCCAGGAGAGTACCTTTAATTTCCTCTTTGTTTTGTGTTCATTTGGTGCCGGGACTAGAGAGGTGGTACACAGCCAAGGAATACTGCCAAGAGGAAAACATCACTTCAAGCTGAGGAATAAAATCCCTATTTTGCGTGCCTGGTTTTGACTTTCATGTGACACTTAGCTGCCTTCCAAGACAGCTTGGCTAAAGAAGCATTTTTGGTCTCTCCAACACCAGGGTGGCTGGAGTAAGGTGACACGTGAGAAGCAACCAGCTTAACTTCAGCAGAGAAAGAGAAGGGCAAAGGATGTGGCTCCTTGGTAGACCCCTTTGCTAGCATGTTTGGGGACCCGAGTTTATCCCCCAGCATCACAATATAAATAGATAATAAAAACTTTTAAATGGAGGAATAGTGTTATCCTGTTCTTTTCAGTTTATTCCAATTTCACACTTACTGAGTGGTAAGACTTTCAAGTTCTGAGCTTTAATTAGGAAAATAAAGTTAATTTAATAATAGTTTTCATTAAAAAAAAAAGCAAGTGCTAGACTGTTATATGTGAACTTCTCCTGGGACAATATGAACAAAATCCACACTCATACGTCTATTAATCCCCTCTAGGGCAACAATGACATACCAAAATAGAAATTCCATGGACGTCCAACATGGCAAACCAGCAGCCTTATCGTGCATACTTACGGATCGAGGGGGAGGGGTGTTACAGCAGAATGGATGACTCCCCACACAGCTACATCACTGAAAAGTCTTACTCAGGCATGCATGACAACTTCCCTATGACTGCTGAGATGGAGTTCCCTTTTCCCCATTCTTCAAGTTAACTTAGCATACATCATATATTCTAGCACCCCCCACCCCAGACCACAAGACCATGTGAAGCTTGGGCGGAGTTACACACAGCTGAGAAGAGTGGTTGGAATCTCAGGTAAGAGTACATGTCCCCACCCCTACCCACTTCTTCCACGAGGGAGCATTAAGAGGCTAGATCTTGAAGGTGCAAGCAGTCACGGCTGTTCCGATGGAGATGGCAATGGCTGTTATAAAAAGAGGATAGCATGCAATATGGACACAGCTAATGTTTCTCTCTATTTTATCAAGTTTACCATTTCTCCAAATTACCAGAATGGTATCTACCAGAATGTAGCTCTACAACACACCACACTCCAGTCCTCAGGTTCTGTCTCCAAAATCACACAGCGCCCACAGAGAAGAGAGGAAACTTTGTAAACTATCTAATTCTTTCCACAGGAGAAAAAGATCTATCTAGCAGTGATGAGCTGCCGTGTCATTAAAAAAATAAATCTTAAAGAAGGTCCACACGTCACAGCATCATCTAGAAATTTTTCTCACGGACCAGAACTGAAATCTCAGACTATTTTATGAGATTTCTTCTGCTCATACTAAAAGGGGCCTGGGGAAAGAGCACAGGTTAGGATTGGTAAACAGGAAGAGGAGGAAGGCAGCAACTATGGACACTTCGTTATTTACAATCACCTTTTCATACTTGGTGGTTCTGAGGACAAAGCCTCACTGTGTAGCTCAGGCTGACCTCAAACTCTTGATCCTCTTGCATCAGCCTCCCAGGTGCTGGGATTACAGCCATGAGCCACCGTACCTGGTTCTATAAGCAGCTCTTGACCTCACCCTCTGTTCACATTCACTGTCTTTTGAGGCATATTTGGCAATACTGAAAGGAATGTATTTACCCATGTGATCAGAATCCAATGTCCGCAAACACTCAGATCCAACCAGATGCCCCAGCTTTCTCACACATGTATGAGGATTCCTGCCTGTCTCAGCTTTAAGTGCATGCTTTCAGAACCATACCACACATGGACCACATACCTGAGAAAGTTAATACTCTGGCTTGAAAATGCTAGTCCGGCAGTGCTGGTATTCATGATGGGTTGTGAACATGCCTTTTGCGTTCCACCCTATTAAGTTCTGCTGAGTGGGGTCCTGGGTAAGGTCAGAGGCTGCCGCTTCTTCTTGTCAATGTTTAGTGCACAAATGAGTCGGGAAAACACTCGCGTAGCATTCTAGTGCCCATGGAAACCTGTGATCCACTGGGACTCGTATTTTACCCTTTGGTGCAGCTTCTGATGGAATGTCTGTGACCAGCACAGAAATACTGATGTGTGAGGTGTAGCTGAGTGAGAAACACTTGCCCATGCATGTTCAATCTCCACCAAAAGGAAAATTTCTGAGTGATCTTAAAATCAGCCCTGATTAGATCAGGCTAGAAAACTACTAAGAGACTATTTGGATTTTTGTTATTGTTGTTGTTGTTTCTAAAAAGGAGGTTTGCAAACTATATCTAATGCCACAGTCTAAAGAAAAGTATAGAAAATAGACAAGCGGGGCCCTTGAGTGGCCCAGGGGAGGAAGCCTTGCATCACATGTTGTTTTTAAATTATAGGGCAACTGGGGCAGACACACACCACAGCTGCTACTCCAACTGCAGTCTACCCCACAGACAGAAGTGGATTCTCCTACTTACATCAAATGGTGCTGAACTTGACCCAGCGTTCTGATGACATGGTTCCCTGAAGCAGTCACTAAAAGGAAGTAGAAGACCCATGGCAATGATCCGTGAGCAAAATTTTTCTGCTTCTTCTGGAGGCCCGTTCTCCTGCTGGCTGAACAGCTTTTCCAACAGAGTGCGCCCTGCATAGGAAACACAGTCATTAGAGGGGGCTGGCAGATCACCTGGCTCAGAACTCTCCAGAGAGAGGATGGCAAACATCACCCGTGAGCAACAGTCTCCAAGGCTACTTGTGTGACGAAAGGATCCTAATGAACAAAACTGCAGGATGAGGCCAGACACCACATAGGAAAGGGCAGCAGGGGTGTGTTCTCCCAGGTTCCCAAAAGCCTCTTCCCTTAAAAGAGAACCCTCTCTCTGTTACTGAGACTAAACATTCTCCACCTGAAAAGAACCTCCAGCCCTTTGAGATTTAATTAAGCAATTCTCCTTTCTTTTTGTTTACCTTCCAGAGGATTCTTTGAAGAAATAGTAAGTCAAACTGCCACCATTTGGGCCTAGAAATGTTAAGAGACTGACATTCACTGTCTCTCACCAAGTACTAGGGAGACACAGGGAGTGAGGCGTAAGCAACAGTATAAGCCCAGAAAAAAGGCAAGAAAGTTGGCCAGAAAATAAAAGTCATCCTGAAGAGGAAAACGACAGAAATGTTTTCAGTTGTTCCATAGAAACAGCTAAGTGTGGGGTCTGGAAAGATGGCTCAGCCATTAAGAGGACTTGCTGCTTTTACAGAGGACCCTGGTTCTGTTCCCAGAATCCACATGGAGGCTCACAATCATCCATGGCTCCAGTTCCAGGGAATCCTTTTCTGGTCTCAACAGGCACTGCATACACATGATACACAAACATACATGCAGGCAAAACACCCATACACATCAATAAAATAATAAAATTAAATTGAAAGGCCGGGGTGGTGGTGGCACACACCTTTTATCCCAGCACTCAGAAGGCAGAGAAAGGAGGATCTCTGTGAGTTCAAGGCCAGCTTGGTCTATATAGCAAGTTCCAGGACAGCCAAGGCTGTTAGAAACCCTGCCTCAAAAAAACCAAAACAACAACAAAAAAAATTAAATTAAAAGTCTAAAGAATTTTTTTTTTTTATTTTTCAGAGCTGAGGACTGAACCCAGGGCCTTGCACTTGCTAGGCAAACGTCCAACCCCAAAACTCTACAGATTTTTTAAAACAAGAAACAGTTCTATAGAAAGTTTCAATTTAAATATTTTGTTATTTCTCCAGAGAAGAGAAGCACCATGAAGGAGGGCCGGTACAGCAAAAAAGAAGGTTCTAGAGACATCAAGACAGGCAAATGTCAAGGCATATAGAATAAAGTCTGTGGGCTGTGCAGAAATAAACTAGACATCTGTCTTACAGCCCCTCCCTGCAAGGCTCAGGGAATATAAAGAAGAGCAGCAGAAAGACTCCAAGAGTCTGAGGACTAGAGGACTGGAGTGAATCAGTATCATCCAGCCATGACAGTGAGGAATGGCTGTACTCAAGAACTCATAGCAACTATGGTTGCCTGTCAACATCAAGCCAGTCAATGCTCCAGCACAGTCATGGGAGAGGCACACAAGCCCCGACCCATAGCCTAGGAGCTGCTGTCCACTGAGGCCTCCTAAGGGGGACAGGCTCAGTGTTCTTTAGGGATATAGTCCCTGGTAGATTTACCATGCTCCACACTCACATGAGGTAATCAAAATATATGTATGCATGCATGAAATTCTCAAAGAACACTGAAACATTGTAATTATTAAAAGATTGACAACTGAGGCAGAGAAAGACTGGAAACCCCAATGACCATAGGTTACATATAACCAAACAGCAGAAACAAAAAAAGTTCTACCATCTCTAAATGCTAAAGAAGGTGAGTTCTGGGTAAACGATCTATAAAGGATGGATACTTTCTTGGTTCAGGGTCTTGGACCCAGAATCTCTCTAGCTCTCTTGCTCACTCTTATTTTCCTCAGTGCCTTCCCCTTCAATTCCTTAATAAACCACACCTATTTCTATCGCTTTCCAGGTTTCCCTCACCCTGCTCTTTCTTCCAGAACACAAATTCCTGAAAATCTCCATGTGTGCCCTCTGAACACTGACCAATGCCTATAACCCAGCAAGATACTAGCAACAGACCCTAGAAGACTAGGTCCTCCTGGTCCGTGCCTCAACCTTCCCTGTGCCTTACAATCATTTTGGAAAAAACAAAGTGATGGGCACCCTGGGCACCACTATTCCTCTGGTCACTATTTGATTCTAAAGATAGACAAGCATGAGAGTCAAGGGTCCAGTCCTTACTCTTTTTTAGCTAAACCTAGAGTACTGTTCTGGTGAGCTGGCTGAATTTCTGTCCCAATCTAATCTTATGTATTATTCAGAACAGATTGCAGGTCAACCAGAAATTCCTCTTCAGGTGGACTAGAAACTTGTTGGCCTGAAGACAGTAGCTTAAGTGCCAGAGCACCTCACACTTCATCAGACTCCCATGTGTGTGCTAAATGACACACTCTCTAGTGCCAAGACAGTTGACAACTGCCATGCCATTGACTGGAAATATTATAGAAGGAGAGAAAAGAATTGTCACTCAGATTCCTGGGAAACCTCTGACAAGACCCATAAAAGACATGAATACCTCTCTCTTTATTCACCTATGCCTCCCCCCCACTTCTTTCATGACTTAAATAAAATCTCTTCCATCCAAGGGTTGAAAATCTAATTTGCAACTTTATCTCTCATTTCTAATTGTGGCCAAAAGTAAGACTCCCTAGCTGTGCAATGGGTACTTAATCTTGTTATAGGTTCCACAATTCTGGGGAATAAGAAGGATCCAGTGTCAGGTCAAAATGTAATAAAAACCACTCATACGTCAACCCTTAGAAAGTCAGAAACTCATGTAACATTTGTCTACATCTGCAAGCTATAGCAGAAGGAAGAGAAAAATCTTCCAGATCCCTTCCAAGCCACAACTGTCCTCAGTTCTTGAATCCTATTGTCTGTCCCTCTCAAGAACTCATCTTTCAACTTTAAATCAAAATCAAGCATCCTGAAAAACCTCCAGTGAGTCCCTTCCTCACCATTGTAGATCCCTCTATAAACTCTTTCATGTAACTAACCATTTCACTTAAATGATTGTGAAATCTCTTCTTTTTCATACCTATTCCTTCACTGAACATGAGAGCAGCACATAGCCTGTAAACCTGCTAACTTGAAGAGGGGGAGGGTACATACTTGGAGAATGTCTAGAAGATTATTACTCAATAATGTATATTTATTCCTATTCTAGTCAGAATATAAAAAGGAACACACACACACACACACACACACACACACACACACACACACCTTCTTTTGCCCATCTGCCCTACTGTAATCCTTTAAGATACCACCTCTCTTTTGCTTGGCATTCTAAATTTGAAAGAGAGGTCTCAAATTAATAATACAGATGTTAACTGCTACATGGTCTTTCTTTAGACCCCATATCACCTGGTGACCTCTGCAGTACTCATTCCTTTCTAAAGTTCTGTGGTTAAACAGCATATATTATGTCATCGACTAGCACAGAGCATACATATTGTTTTGAAAGAGAGTAATATTTCTGAAAAGAAAGTGCAAAGTGAGAGCTGAGCAGAGGTCGAGGCCCTTTGTAGCCTTCTGACAAAGACACACAAGGGCCCACCTAGAAAGACGTGTCCCCCCCATCCCTCTAGTTCCTGAACACCACCCCCTCGTAAGACACATACGGTCCCACTGAGAAAGATCTCCCAATCCCTCCAGCTCCTGGATACCACTCCTTCCCAAGATGTACAGGGGCCCACAAAGAAATACTTCTGAATCCCTTTGGCTCCAGAACATTGCCTCTCTCCCAAGATGCAGAGGGGCCCACTGAGAAAGACACCCCCTGCCCCCAATCCATCTGGCTACTGGATACTGCCCCCTCCCCTTTGAATTTCGGCACATGGAAAAATCCCTTTCTCCTTTTCAAACCTGCTTTTTGAATGAAGTCACCACTGTTGCCTCTCAACTTCACTGGCTCATTGTGAGTCAATAGCCAGACCTTAGTTCCATAAATGATGTCAATTCCATTAGAGTAGCTAGTTAGATATTAAGAGGTTAGAGATCACCTAAGACAGAATTTTCTCTGCCAATTGCCAGCTTATAAAACCAAAAAATAAAAATCCAGGATCCTGATTAGTGGTCAGAGAGTCAAGTCTCACTTATATCTCTGGCTTTGGGTGCAACATATTATAAACTGTATATTATCAGTTGATAGCTACCTTATAACATCACTTTCTAACCTGGGGCTTTCTGGTACTGTCCTCTCCTTAGGAATCAATCCAAATTGTCCTTTCAATCACCTGGACAGGAAAACACCCCTTAGGAAAAGCAGCCTGTGTTAGGGGCTTTAGAACTAGCACACACCAAAATGAGGCATGGTGGCACATGTCTATAATCCCAACAGTTTAGAGGTAGAGGAATCAGACATTCAGGACTATCCTTGACTCAAAGCAAGCTGAAGGCCAACCTTATCTACACGGGACCCTGCCTTAAAAGAAAGAAGAGAGATGGGGGAAAGAAGGAGGCAATAATATGTAGACGGCCTTAAATAAAATGCAGATTAGCACAGTGGTCTCTTTGGCCATCTGCTGAGAGTGCTGTACCTCCTTCTGTTGTAAAGTCTTCTACTGTGCCTCATGTGTCTCATCTGACGTCTCTCAACAACCATCAGAAAACCAGGGAGCCAGGAGGAATCCTGAGAGAGAGAGCTGCACCTGGTATGACTGCACCATCCGACTCTTTCTATGAAGGACCAAACAGTCAACATCTGTGGCTTTGGGGGCCACATAGGCCATATATTCCTACCTGGTTGGATGCTTTTAAAACACCTTTGAAAATACAGCATCCACTGTTAGCTCAGAGTTTTACCAGGCTCCAATTTATACATTCGATATGAGAAGTAAATTTTTGTTGGTTGCTGTGTGTTCTGTAAGCTAGAGAAGTCCCCTTACCATTGAACTACATAGAGCCTCATCCTGAATTTCAAACGTAAACATACAATTCTATCAAAAATATGACATGAAAGTCTTATGCCTCTTCCCATTTCTGATTATAAAATATAACTCGTCTCAAAATGTGTCTTCAAAATGCAATACAACAAAGCGAGCAAAAAAAAAAAGCACCTATTTTCTCCATTCCCCTAGGTCATTAGGACATTCTTTGATCTCCCAATATATTTTTAAGTGAAATGAAAGGTTTCTCCACTACAGAAATGAAGTTTATCTGCACCTAACTAGAATTAATACCCAGGAAACTGCATCTCAAATCTCAAGTGGTTAATTATCAAGGCCTATCCATTGTGTGCATAATGGTTACACAAATTGGTTGAAAGCAGTTCTCATATGACTATGGTACTTCTGTACAACTCAGACGCCATGTAGCAAAAATGACAATGGAAAGCCAGGGCACAGGACTTGGTGTGTGAGTGCACATAGCAGAGTAAATGAGTATGTGCCCAAAGGTCACAAATTATCAAAGAGGGTGCAAGAGAAGGCACTAAAACCCTTTGAACTCCAGTTCTGTGATGGGAAAGTAGCCCTAAATTCTTTATCCAGAGTTTCCAAGCTATGATACATATTCACAGCTCTTATCTCACAGGGACCAAGAGATAGCTTACTCTGCAACCAGTTATGAACGACTGTTCCAGGAACACAGATTCTGTTTGCCTCAAATACCATGCTCCATCATGGTAATAGTTTCATGAAGTTTTTACAGTAACAAAACAAAGAAAGTCATAAATCAAGGCACTTAAAAAATATATTGGTATTACTAGAGGTTGGGGCACACACCTTTAATCCTAGTATTCGTTTGAAAGAAGCAAGTGAATCACTGTGAGTTCCAGCCCAGCCTAGTCTACATAGCAAGTTCTAGGCCACACCACACAGTGAGACCCTGTCTCCAGAAAAGGAAAAACAAAACAAAGCAAACTAACAACAACAACAACAAAGACCTACATTAGTGAGACAATAAGGTAGGCAGGTGACAGCCAAGCAGGGAAATCTGTTTTAGGCCTCAGATGACCTCTTTAGCCCTTGGGCCGGTGATTATCACAGGGATATTAGATTAAGCACCGAAGCAGCAATAAATGCTTATTAAGGGCACTACAGTCAGTCAGCCTCATCTAATCTTTAACATGGTGTACCTTTTTGCTGGGAACCTCAGTTTGCACACTATTTAAACCCAGTCTGCAATAACTCAGTGCTGTGGATGAGGGGGCTGCCCATGCCTGGAGCGGCAGCCCAGGTCACTATCACTAGATGCCAGCAGCACAAGCACCCCATTCCCAGTTGTAACAGTCAGAGAAATGTCTTACCAAATATTATCAGGCCGTAGGTTGAGAACCATGTCCAGAGAGTTTCTCTGCCTGTGCTAACAGTGGTAATTTGGCTGCCCCTTGAGGACTTCCCTGTCCTGAAGTCCTCTCACAAGAAGCCATCTTATTTCAATTCTGACACATTTAAGGGACAAGAAAGTGGGTGGGAAATGTTATCCTTTGTTCCACAAACATTTTCAAATAATTTAAAGCATAAGCTATTTTGGAAGCTCATACCACTGGGTCACTTCCTGCTCTGACTGCCGTCTGCTGCCCATTAACCTCTTGACATTCCCTCTTCAGCCCCACCAGTCAACAAATGCTATATCCTTCAATGCTCACTTTCCAGACAGTCCATCCTGGGGATGTAGTTCACTGGGAAACAGCTAACCTAATATGCATAAGAATTTGGGCTTGATCAAACAACCAATAAATAATAAATATCCCTTGAACCTACAACACTCTTTATTCCCAGTTACTGTTGCATTTTTTTGGAGGTGGAGAACTTCCTTCACATAAAAAACTACTAGCTGGAATTGTAGACAGTCATTGCCTTTATCCCTTTCCTCCTGGCTCAGCATGTTCTAATGACTTCCATCTATGCTTAAAATAATAATAATAATAATAATAATAATAATAATAATAATAAAAAACAAACCTAGAAACTGGTGAGCAATGTAGTACCTATATGAGTCACACTTTCTGTTATTATGTCAAACACCTCTGGAAAACAACTTAAATGAAAGAATATTACTTTTAGTTCCCTGTTACAGTTCATAGTCCATGGGTGATTCCAGAGCTAGGATGCATCAGAAGATCATAGAAGAGGTACCATACAGTGAGGCAACTCACCTGAGAGTATGCAGAAAGCAGAGAGGAAAGGTCCAGGGACAAGACACCCTCAAGAAGCCATCTCCAGCTAGACCCCACCAAGGCTTCCATCATCATTAAAACAGCATGATCAGCAGGCTTCAGCACATGAACATGTAGCCTACATTTCACATTCAAGCTACAAAATAGCCAATGACTTTGTTTCTTCCACTTGCCCCTTAAGACACTTGCCTCTCATCTTCATGAAAGTCCCTTCTATTTTCTCTACTTTGCTGGCCACTTTCCTTCAAATTCCCTTTTCTGGATTCTCTACCAACATACTTATATGTCCTGACAAATGCTCAGGACTTGAATCTTTCACGGTCTCTCTTATAATCCCATAAATGTACACATATTCCTTTTTATGAAATTGTGCAGCCTTGGTGACGGCCACACTAAGCACATATGTATAAGTGACAATATAACTAGACAGAAGGTGAAGATAGCTACGGAAAATCCTGGAGGGTATATTGTAGAGTAGGGGGGAGATTTAGGAAGAAGAGAGAACTCGAAACCACCATGTCATGAATGCCTTACTGAGTTCCTTGTTCTGCTATTCCTGAAACCTAAGTGTCATCCATACTATGGACAGGGAACATGTTAGGGGTCAATTCAGCAACCTCAAGAGTCTAATCTAAGGGTTAGTAAGATAAGATGAGAAAATGTATGGGAAACATTTAGCATAACCCCAACACAACAGTGAACGGATTAGAGACACCTTAGGAACAGGGCAAATCTAAAGTGTTCAACAACAAAACATACTGGGTTTGGGTTTTGTTTTTAATGGGTATTTTACATTTTATTACATTTATTCGTGTGTGTGTGTGTGTGTGTGTGTGTGTGTGTGTGTGTGTGTACATTGCTACAGTGTGTATGGACAGTGAGTTCTTACCTCCTACCACCTGGGGGCTAGAGATCAAACAGTCTGGCTTAGTGGCAGACACCTTTACTTACTGGGCCATCTCACTGAACCAATTTCATTTTCCTGAGACAGATTCTCACTGTGACGCCTTCACTAGCTGGAACTCAGTATGTAGATTAAACCGCTATCAAACTTACGGCTATCATCTTGCTTCAACATCTTTTAAGTACTGGAGTTACAGGCAGATTCCACCATGCCTGGCAATTTTTAGTCTTTTTAAGATGCCCTTATTCACATGAGAGGCAGTTATACAATCATTAAGTAACATTCTATTGAAGAAATAAAAATAATTGAATTCAGTATATTTAAATCACACTGAATATATTAAAATGATTGAAAAATAAAACTCTTTTTGCTAGACAATGCTAAGATCCCAATCCACAGATATCAGAGAATTAATAAAAAAAATGAAGCATTTATCCATTCTTTCTCTGTATTAAATTGTATTCTGGGGTGTTAAAATGTACCTAATGAATATAAAAAAACAATTCAAAAGAGAAAAAACATCAACCTAAAGATACAAAAGAAGTAACAGAATTAGAAAAACATCATTCTCCTGTCCTGATAGGATAATGCTCACTTTGTGGATATCAAAGACACAGAAAACCCACTGGAGAAAAAAAAAAGTCAATTGAGAAATTTGAAAATATAGGAAAAGCTTCCACTTCCACACCCAGAAACTTTATAGCTGAAATAGAAATGAGGAAGATAGACATGGCAGCCTACTAATGTTGGATATTTTGAATCACTAATTCAACCAGTCAAGAATACATCCTGACCCCAACCCCTAAGAAATAGAAAATAACTGATCATGCATCAAATCATATGTTAGAACACACCTTACTGTCCATTTTAGGTAACAAGCTCTGAAAGGGGATTAGTTACTCTACATAGTCAAGTTTATTTACATCCAAACAATTCCATTATAGCCTGTAGCTGTCCTTCAGTATCCATGGAGGACTAATGTCAGGGCCCCTGCCATGGACCATACACATCAAAGTCCAAGGATGCTCAATGTACTGTGTTTACATATACACATCCCTTAAATACTCAACAACGTTATCTCTATATTAAATTATAATATCCAATACAATATGAATATTATGTAAGGAGGTGTGATAACATATTATCTAGGGAATAAGGAGGAGAGGCTAGATTAACAAAGACTATGGGTGCCAGCCCCTCGAGAGCCTTTTCCCAGGGTCTGTGGAAGAATCGAACAACCAGCTGAGGAATCTAATC